>RJWM01005086.1:0-94985 GCA_004363535.1 Dasyprocta punctata | reverse complement strand
CTAACAGCTTTTAATATTATGTTTTTGTGTTGAATTTCTGAAATCTTGATTATTATATGTCTGGGTGTAGGCCTGTTTTGGTCAAGTTTAGCTGGAGTTCTATATGCTTCAGTTATCTGAAAGTCTCTTCCTGTTCCCATGCTTGGGAAGTTTTCTGAAATTATTTCTGTAAATAGTCTTTTAATTTGATTTGTATTGATCCCTGCTTTTTCACTCACACCTTTTATTCATAAGTTATGTTTCCTTGGGTTGTCTTGCAGCCATTGCACTGCCACTTCCAGATTTCTAATTATCTTGAGAAAGTCTCTCCTTTCTTTTTCGCAAGTTTTCATTCTTTCTTCCAGATACGAAAATCTATCCTTAGTTTCCTTCAAGTGGTTCTGCCAACTTTTATTGGAGTCTTTGATGTCCTGGTAGTCTCTCTGAATCTGATTAATGCGTTCTAAGTCTTTATTTGTTTCATTCTCAATTTCCTTTGATTTTTCATCCTCCACCTTTCCTGCTATGTTTCCTTTAGAGGCACTTAGTGATTCGCCAATTATGTATTTCATTTCAATTCTAAGTTGGGCTAACAGTGCCACTTTAATTTCTTTCATAGCTTCGTGGAGTTGTCTCCCCACTTCAGTTGTCAACTCCTCTGAGAGTTTAATTTTTGGACTCCCGACCATTTCAGCATTAGCATCCCCGTAATTGGTTCTGCTTATATCGGAGTCCAGAGAGCGCCCTCTGCTTTCCGTCTTGGCATTTTCCTGGGCTCGCCAGTGAGGCCGTGTTGGTCCACTGCCTCTCCCAAGCCTGTTTCTGCTCCGCGTGTGTCTGCTGCAGTGTGTGAGAGGACAGGGCCGCTGCCTGGTAACCCATACCGGGCCGTCCGCCAAAATTCCCCTATCACCCCCAGGGCACCCGCCCCGTTACCACCACGACCTTCCAGGAACCGTGCCTAATTAGGTGCAGTTCTGGTGTCAAGATGGATGCCTGTCCCACGCTCTCCCTCGGGGGTGGGGGGCTGGGGGCCACAGGGTTCACTCACTTGCCTGCTCACAACCACCTTGCTCCACAGTCGACCGCCGCCTCCGCCGTCCCGCCGCACCGTAGTAATTCCACTGGCATTTCCACCGCGTATCGCCAGCACCTGGATCGTATCTTCTCAGCTCGGGTCACAGCACTGATTAGATTCGGCTCCGGACAGAGGTGCTGCTGGTCTCTGCATTTGTTTATTTCATTCTTTTACTCTTTCCGTGGGCTACAGTTCTCGTTTTAGATTCTTCTTGGGTCCAGAGGACACATCTCCCTCTTTTTTTCTTCTCTCTGTTATTATATTAGTTTATATTCCAGCATTCGGATGGTATATTCAGGGAGCCTCCCTGTCACGGTGTTATCTGGGCGGCCATCTTGGAGGAAGTCTGAGAAATTCCTTTTAGGCTTCACTGATTTTTCCTACTTCTTTTCTATTCTCTTTTCATTAACTTCTAAGCTCTATCATTTCCTTCCTTCTACTTTCTTTAGGTTTAGTGTATTCTTTTTTTCTAGTGCCTTTGGTGGAAAGTTTGGTTATTGTTTGGAGTTCTTTTCTAATAAAGCACTTATGGCTATAAATTTTCTTCTTGGCATTGCTTTACTCACATAAGTTTTCACATACTGGTTCTTCATTTTCATTCATCTCAAAATGTTTTCTTGTAAATTCCTCTTTGGCCAATTATTTATGAGCATGTCTTTAAACTTTCACGTTTGTGGGTTTCCAGAAGTTCTTTCTAATTTTATTCATTTTGGTCAATTAATATATTATGTATATCTTCAATCCTTTTAAATTACTGAGGCTTATTTCATGGACTAGCATACTGTCTATCATTAGTAGTGTTCTATGTGTGCTTGAAAAGAATATGCATGGTTCTATTGCTAGGTAGATCATTCTACAGATGTCTGTCAGATCTAGATGATTTACAGTGCTGTCCAATTATTCTATTTGCTTGCTTATATCTAATTGTCTTGTTGCTTATAGAATATAAGGTGTTAAAATTCCTAAATATTTTAAAACTATCCCTTCTGCTTTAATATTTTTTATGTTATGTATTTTGGGGCACTGCTGTTAGTAGCGTATCTGTTTATGATGGTAATGCCTTCCTGATATTTTGACACTTCTATTATTATAAAATTTCCCTTTTATCTGTAATAATGCTTTTGTTCTAGAATCTAGTTTGTCTCATACTGGTATAGTCATTGCAACTTCCATTTTTTTGAGAAAAAAAATTTTTTTCACTTTCACTGATGTTTAAAGTGAAGAGACAAGTAATAGAAACATCAAAAGAATAGACAGACTAAATAATCTATAAAAACAACAGTAGTACTTTATGTTTCCACAGAAGTCTACTTGGAATTTCATGGAATCATATAGCTTAGCATTCCAAATATATATATATATATAATTTTAAAAAAGCAAAACGGAAAAAATGGTAGAAGTAATACAGAATAAAAAAAGTAAGAAATCAATACTAGTTAATATATTACATATTGTTATCTTAGAAGTAGTTGTTCAAGTTCAGACAATCAAACAATGACAACACAAACTGTTCTTTCTGATGGAGTTCTAAATATATTAAAACATTCATAATTTGGAAACATTTCCAACCACCTATCTATTTTTTTAATAAATCTAAAGACAACATTTCATTGTTTTACCGGGTAAAGTTTAGTAACTTTCCATGTTAATCACCCAGAAGTTTTCTAGCCTTCTAACCTAAGTCCTTAATTTTAATCTACGTATAGCAGGCCTTAGAAAACAGCTCTGCTCTATAAGTAAGTTTTGCTTGAATATGGTTTGTCCTCTCCAAAATTTGAGCCTAATATCTATCATGAGATATTAAGAGAGTGCAAGTTTAATCTGACTATGGTGTTTAGAAGTAGGACTTTTGGGAGGTGACTAAGATTGGGTAAGGTCATCAGGGTTCAGCCTCTGGGACTGAATCCTGGAGGCTCTACAAAAAGACAGAGAAACCAGTGGACACAAAGCAACACATATTTGTGTGCTCCTTGTCACTTGCCATGTGATATCCTGCTCTGCCTTAGGACTCTGGCAGCAGGAAGGTCATCACCAGTCACTGCCTTCAACCTTAGACCAGAACTGTGAATCAGAATAAACATCTTCGTAATTTACTCAGCCTGCAGTATTATGATATCAGCAGCAGAAAACAGACAAATACACTCACTGCAGTTTGAAAGTAGCTCCTAGTCTATATATCAAAATTTAATTTGCTCCTCTCTCCCACCTTTTCTGAATTAATTATACTCCGTTCTCTGAGCAAACTATAAAAACGAATGTTCTTCCTCATGGATTTTAAACGTGATGAGAAAGAAAGTGATCTTCTAAAAATGGAGACTGTTTTCCTTTTTTCACAAATCACAAACTATTCTTCTAGAAACAAACATTACTTTCCTTGAATGGACTGAAGTCTGGAAGTGTCCAGATTTCCTAAGCAGCCACATTAGTTTTCTATGCTGTATAACAAACAAATAATTTATCTTAATTATTTCAGAGTTTCTGTGGGTCAGGAGTACGGGAATAGCTGTAATCTAGATGACAATGGAAATGTTGGTCGGTCTGCTGTAGTCTATTTGATAGGTTTGAATTGGGGAGCGTCTAGTCCCAACTTCAACCCGTGTTATGATTTGTGTCTGAATGCTCCCCTGCAAACCCTCATGCAGTTATGGGAGCATGCTTTAGAATTTATGACTGACTGATGGCCCAGTGCTGGGATCATGGGTGTGAGTGCTACACCTACCCTAGGGTGTGTAACCTATAGACAATATAAGGGACAGAAGGAGTCTTGTCTGCGTGCTCTTCCCTTTTTGCTGTTGTTGCTTTTGTTGTTTTCTGCCACCATGAACTGTTGCCCTGTGCCATGAGTCACCCTGCCTTGGACCCAGAAGATTATAAACTGAAACCTTCACAAACTGTGGGCTAAATAAACCTTTCCTTCCATCATTTTGGATGTCAGGTATTTTGTCCCAGCAATGAGAGAAAAGTAACTAACACACCCAGGAAGTTGGTAGAATTTATTTCTTGAAGACTTCTGTTTCTTGCTGACTGTTGGTTGGATGCCAACCTCAGCATCTCTGGGTTACCCACAGCACTTTTCCACGTGTAATTCTTCATCATGGTTGCATACTTTATCAAGTCAATGGGAAGAATCTCTAGCATGAATCATCTAACATATTGGAGTCATGCAATTTAATGTACCCATGGGAGTGACAGTCCATTGCGTTGACCATATTCTCTTGGCTAGATGCCAATCACAGGTGTCACTTGCTTTCAAGAGGAGGGTTTCAGGTGAAGTTGTGGATACTAGAAGGCAGGGCTCAGTGGCAGCGAATCTACAATCTGTCTACTAGTGACCTGGAGAATTCTTCATGTGAGGTGCCCCCAAAGTTACCTTTATATCCTTTAAAAAGCGAACTGGGACCAGGAGTGTGGTTCTGTTCTTAAACAGTGTCTGGAAGTGGTGTGCCTGCGGTCTGGAGTGGTATGATGGCTGCTGCCACTGTCTGCAAACTGCCTTCCCTCATTCTTCAGCACTAAACAGTACACTGAAAGAAGTGACAAAGACCATTACACTGAAATAGAGAAGCCACTTCCTCTACTACAGTAACTTTGTTTTAAAGCTAAATTGAGAAACTAAGTGACTGGGTGATATCCTTTTAATGGCTGCTGAGTGTAAATGTATTTTGTGAGCAAATGCTCTTTCAGAAAAGATCATTTCTAATGTTCTTTCAAATTGTCAATTTGGAGGGTGAAGGGGATTGTGATTAGAAGACCAAAATAACAAAGAATTTTGAGCCTGGCAAAAATGTTGACTGCACGAATGTGTAATTTAAACTGCCAAGTGCTAGTGCCGTTTTGATGCCAAATATACTTAATCAGTAATAATCCTGTCCCTCAAGAAGGCTCCTAATTTGTTTTACTGCCTTTTTAGATTTGTCCCCTTTCATTTTCTAAAATATAATCATAGTTCAGCAACTCCATCTGTGAGCGATCTGGTGATGAATTCTGGGTGGTAATGATGTACAAAGAGCGAACAACAATTCCTTAATCACGCTGTTTCCTCTATTGTCGCCTCATTTGAATGCATGGTTTTCAGGAAATTCAATTATATTTGCAATTTCATCAAGAAACCACTCAGATAAATAACTGACAGAGTAACAGTTCACTTATTTATCAGGAACAAAGCTAAAGGCGCGGGAAGGGAAGAGAAGAAATGGCAAAAGACGAATTTGATTTAAAAAAAATGGCATAAAGAAGTTTTGATTTCCCAAGAGGCAAAGGGGAAGGGTGACAATTTTTGCAGCTGCATATGTCAGGCTGGGCTCTGAATATGATGTGACTAAAGCCCCTGTATGAAACTTCTTCACAGATCAAGCCTGACCTAACATCTTTCTCTCTAGAGCTGTCACTGAAATTTGCCATTTGCAATGTCCTGGCCTCATTCTGGAGAGGAATTTGTGATGGGGGAACTCGAGATTCCCCTTGTCACCTTTATCACCTGAGTTTCATTTGGATTTCCGCTGATACCAATATCAGGAGCTTCCTCATTGTTGAGGAGCAGCCTTAATTTTAATCTTGCCAATAAAGATTCTCTGAGCATTTAGAGAAGAAAATTAATCATCTTCCCAACTAACATCTGTTGGCTTTCTTACTCTGTCAGAATGATTCAACCCATTAGCCAACTACTGTCGGAGAAGATCCAATCACCACGCAGTATAGGGTGTATACTTAAAGCCTGAATCTGTGCTTCACTCAGTCCCCAGTGTAACCTTCTAGGTGTCCCTCTGGGTCTTTCCGTGGGAAGTAGGACTAGGGCATGGAGATGGAGTTACAGTAGTGTCTATTGGATTGGGGTGATAATACCAAGCATTTCATTTTGTTTGCTTGGTTTGTTTAGGGGCAGGGTCTCCCTATGTATCCCAGTTAGGCTTTGAACTCATGGAGATCCCCCTGCCTCAGTCTTTGAAATGCTAGGATTACAGGCATGTGGCAACATGCTCCACTTTTACCAAGAAGAAATTTTCTGAAGATGATTTTGCTGACAGTAACTGAACCATGATCACAGTCAACTCTCAAGGCTTGGGTGGCACAGCTCCCAATATAGATTAACACCTGCTTTGTGCATCTTTGGAAGCAGAAGTGATCATCGCAGTATAACATTCTTCTTTCAAAGAATCTGAGCTGATTTCCTCCCTGATGAGAATAACCAATCACAGACACTCAGGACATCGAAGTCATTATGTCCTCACTCATACTCTTCGCAAGATACACACACACACAGACACACACACAGACACACGGCAGCGGCAGCGGCAGTGGCACAGAAGGTGAAGCAGAGGTTAACTCTCCAGAAAGTACCTATAATGGTCCCTCGGTATCCACACTGGGGATTAGTTTCAAGCCTCCTGTGGATACCAAAATCTACAGATGCTCAAATCCTTCATATAAAATGGTGTAGTATTTCAATGTAACCTGTGTAATCTTCCCATATATTTAAAATTATCTCTAAATGACTTGTAATACCTTACACAATATAAGTAGTAAATAAGTAGTTGTTACACTACATAATTCAGGGAATAACTAGAAGAAAATGTCCCTACTGTGCATGTTCAGTACAGACAAAATTCTTCGCATATTTTTTATCTGTAATTGATTGAATCCTTGCATGCAGAAACTACTGAGACAGAAGGCTGACTATATTTTGCTCAAAATTGTTTACTCTACTCTGTATTTTCTATTAGAAATATATCCCTTGTGACCAATTATTTTTTAGCTATTTCTAAATTAACTTTAAAAAACCCCAACAAATTCAGGGTTCTGGGAAGTTGGCAGTGTCAGAGTCCTCAGCCAAAGCTGCCCAGGGACACTGGGAGTGGAACAGAATTGGCCTTTTTCAATAGGGCTGCAAGGGGATGTGCACCTTAGGGCACAGTGAGATGATTTAATAAAAGGCTATCAGAAGAAGACTAGAAAAGATTTGGACTTGTGTTTGGTGATCTAGGGAAGGTGCTGTCAGATTACAGGGTTATATTAATCAGCTTTCCCATTACCGGGGCAAAATACCTAACACATCCACAACAAAAATTATTTTTGGCTCACAGTTTCACAGACTTTAGTACATGGTTGGCTGGCTCCAAGGGAGAGACACAGAGGAGGAAAGGTACTCAACTCATGGTGTTCAGGAAGCACAGAACAGGGGAAGAACCAGAGGAAGAATCCAGGGACTAGATGTAGTCCACAAGACCACATCCCCCATGCTCTACTTTCTCTAACAACACCACACCTTCGTACAGTGCATTCAGCTAAGAACTCATCAACAGGCTAACCCTCATAATCCAGTCACCCATCCAGGAATCTCCTAATCCAGTCAAATTGTCAACCAAGACTCACCAACACAAGGGGTAATTTTATAATTGGGTATTCAATTATAATGCATGTCTAACACCACCAGTTGTCAATATGCAGCAGTTACTCATACTAGCTAGAAAAGGAAGGGGTTCACACTTTTCATGGTTTGTCTGATTTCAGACCTGAGTGTGAAGTGGTCTTGTTTTGCTTTGCCCCATCATGATCACTGTAGCCTTGCTTGATGTTACATTGTGCACAATTGTTTGTATTCAGTAGCAGAACATGCGTCCTGCTGTGAGGGTCAGGCCAGTTCCTGTCTATCAGGACTGCTTGTCTGTTTCTCAATAATAAGATTTTTCAAGGTTGCAGAAACCTTCTTCTTATCCATGTTTTGAGCAATCTCATAGATTCTTCTGAAAATGACTAAGCACCCCATCCACCACAAATGTCAGATGATGGGACTGTAGGCATAAACAACTCAGCTATCGCCCATCCCTCAAAGCCTCTGGTCTTGCGAGGAATAGGGTTACGACTGAATGTGGCAAGCACTCAGCTTGAGATTCACATGGATGTTACAGCTACAACTGGAAGGGACTCCGCATAGCCAGGGGAGATGTCCTGCGAGTACAGCCTTAAAAACCAAACAAGATTTGGGCCAAGAAAGAGGAGGGGGAGAATGTTTTCAAGGAAAAAAGGTTGGGTCTTAGCTTGGATTCTTCAGATCTGAGAATTGCAAGTAGTTTAGTGGGGGAAGAAGAGGGGAGTGACAGTAGACAGTCAGCAGGGGTTAGGCTAAAGGAGGTCTCATGAGCTGTTTCAGAGGAATCCGGGTAGAGTTTAGCCAAGGCTAATCACAGGGAGCCATGGAAGGATTTTCAGCTAGGAAATAAGAAGTTCTGAGTCATGTATTCCATGACATTGTGCTTAAACACTGACCTGAAGAGAGTGAGCAGGCACCAGTAGCCTAATTGGATAGCTTGAGCTATGAGTAGAGACCCCAGGCTACTGATAGTTATCCAATCAAGAGGAAAAACTGCAAGGGGGAGCAGGCTGAAAGGAGGGTTGAGAGAATAGATCCATTCCTAATACCAGCACTATGGCCACCTCCAACACTCTACTGTCATGTGTTCATTTGGCACTTAATACATGTCCAGCCCTGGTATAAGTCCCTTACCTGGATTATTTAATTTTATCCTTACCTCACAGAAAGGTGCTTTTTTAAAGCTCTAAATTGTAGATGACGAAACTGAAGCACAGAGAGGTTAAGTAATTTTCTCAAGATTCTTTAGCCACTAGGTGATAGAGCAGGAGTTCAATCCCGAGCAGCCTGACTCAGGGTCTGTATTGTTTTCTTCTGAGCTCCGTGAAACTCTCCAGATGCTAGGGCATGTTGCACACTGTGGCTTATTACATCCTTATAAATTTGGCAAGAGTGTGTGCAGCTCAGCATGGCAAAGACAAGTCCCTGAGTGATCTGGAGAGGCAAGGCTGTTTTCAGGGGAAAGGGGGAAAAGGACTGATTTAATCACAGAATATTGGAGACAGTGATTTATAAAGAACAGAAGTTTATTCCAGCATATGGTTCTGGAGGCTGGAAAGGCCAAGATCAGGTGATCTTGGTGGTCCAAGATCTGATGAGGGTCACAAGATGCTTCAACTTGTGGCAGTCAAAATGGAAGGGCAAACAGACATGTGTGAAAGAGAACTGAGATACTAACCCATTCCTGTGCAAAAGCATTAATGTACTCATATGGTCTTCACCATACGACCCATACACCTTCCAACATGGCAGCACTGAGGAATTAAGCCCTAACATGGCTTTTGGTGGGAATAAACCACATTCAAACGAAACGACAACACTCAGCATTTACAAAGAAACTTTTTTATAAATTAAGAAGTGTGCCAATTTTGGGTTCAAAATGCTTGTTTTGCTCTAAACATTTGTAATTGTTATGAATGAATAAAGAGTGACTAAATTAACTACTTCCTTTCTAAACAGATTGCAAAAAAACATTGTGGAAATGAGACAGAGGGGCTGGGGTCTCATTTCTAAGGGAAGCTGCTCCTGAAAATGCTGTGACCGGTGACTGTCACAATATCAAAAGCACAGAGAGAAGTTGCTACCTTGACCTAAACATGAACCAAAATGCTGCCTTTGCACTGACTTGCTATGTGACCCTGGACACTTAAACTCTCTGAGCCTCAGTGTCCTCATCTGCAAGACAGGAACAACGCTCCTTTTGCAGACAGTGATGTTTGTTAAGGTGTGTAGTACATACTGGGTGCTGTGTAAATAACAGGATGTATCAAAACCAGTCATTCTAGACGAGTGATTTATGACACTGGTAAAACACAGCTTGATGGCTCTGTAACTGGAGAGAAAGAGAAGTGAAAAGATCAGGCCTTGAGCTGTGGCTAGGCTAGCTCAAGGCCTACTTGTTTGCAATGTCTTTTCACTTGTGGCTTTTATCTTGCCCATTTTTGAAAACTATCCAAGAGTGGGTGTTTCTTTGGGTATTGTCCCTTTTAGTGGTCAATGTTCATCAGGCAACTCTTTCCATTAAAAAAGTTGTCATGGCAACCTGCCCATTCAAGAAGCTGGCAACTGGTCCCTGCTTTTTCAAATGACTGAGGTCTACACTGCTGGGCAGAGGGAAGGGAGAGCAGCAATGCAAGTGCTTCTAAATGCAGAATCTACAATGTGGGCATAAGGAAGCAGGGACCTGGCATTCAGTGCACACACGAAAAATATGAGCAAAAGTAAAATGAGGCAATACCATTGGGGATGCTTCTGGAACAGAGTAGTAATCTTGAGTCCAAAAATTTAAGATGCCCTGTGCTGCCAGGCAGCAATAGTGGGAAGTCCCCTGGGGGTTGTTTCAGCCTGAAATAGTTCCATTCGTTCATTTATTCCTTCAACAGCATTAATAGGCCAGACACTACCCTAAACGATGCTCAACTATGATGACACAGATGCAGTTTCTATCCTTGTTTAACTCATAAACTAGTGAGGGATTAAGAAATAAATAATCAAATTAAGAAATAAGTAATCAAATAACAATCAAAGTCCAATAGGGCAGGTGCTACTATGAGGAGCATGCAGGGTGCTGTGGAGTCCCGACTCGCTGTGATCTGAGAGGGCATCTCAGGAAAAGCCATCACGTACAATTGGACAGAGTCACACAGAGTAAAAGGATGGCGATTGACTGCTCCAGGTTTGAGAAATGACATGTGCAAAGGCCTTAAAATGAGACAGAATATGATGACTTCAATTGAAAACACCACCTGTCTCAGTCAAGGTCTTAAACTTGAGCAACAGACACTAAACTTGGCATATCTAAACAGATTGGCATATCTAAACAATCCTAAAAAGGATTGATTAGGTTATGTTAGTTTCCTCACCAAATCTTTGAGAGACATTCCAATCAACCTGAAAGCCTAAGAACCACGAGCAACTCATGAAGTAGTGTTACAGGAGTGGCCCTTGGAACAAACCCCCAGCCTGGCAGCTGGCAGTGATGTGCTGGTTTGCATGGCCAAGATCGCTGGGGCTGAATTCTGGATGTTGCCCCTGGGAACCATATGTGGTGAATCCCCTGCTAACACCTTCACAAACATGTGTCCTGTGTGCTTCCTGGTTTTTCAAGACAAAAGTCTCATTTCTAGCCTTAGACTAGGAAGATTTGATTGTCTGAGTCTAAGTCATCAATGCTCACTGCATGTGCAAGAGAGGATGAAACAGAGAATCTGGCATTTCCAACATGGGGAGAGTGAAGTACAATAGGTATAAGCAGTGGTAGTAAACTGATAAGGAAAATATCATCATGGAAAATCTTGAGTCCATCTAGGTTCGAAATGATATAACCTTCAAAGGGGACTGCAATCTCATGGAAGTGAAAGTTCTGTCTGTAAAAAACACAAGAGTGGGGGGAAAGTGCAGGGACAGGAGCAGTGCTGAAAATCGATAAGAAATAGAGTAAGTAAGCATCAAGGTGCCACAGACATTCTGAGATTATGATGTGGAAAGAACTATATTGACATCCTACATGAGTCATGCTAACCTTAAGACTTCAAGGTCTCTGAGTCAGAGAAACAAGGAGAATGTAACATTTGTCTAGTGACAGGGATCTGGTTTATCTTCCTCATCCATTAGTTTAACTCTTCCAGGAAAAATCTCTGTTTTGTATTTGTAATGAGCCTTTAGGGCTGCAATTTCACATTTTATTTCCCCACCTCCCAGTATTTCCTCCAATCTTTAGGACAGCAATTTAATGCATAGGGCATAATTCTTTCAAGTCCTGATAATTTAAAGGAAGGGTTCAGTCCTCCATGAATGGGGAAAGACACAGAGAGGGCCTGATAAGTTAAAAATGTAACATCTCAGCAGAATTGGGGACCTTTTAATGGAGACTCCCCTTAAAGGATGCAGCATCTGGATTCATGTTTCATTGGATAGGATTCCTGTTCCCTAGAAATGGACACATCAAATCCCTTTGAATTTCCTATTTGTTAATTAGGTCCATCAGGGGACCACATTTTTTTGGTACTAGCATTTGAACCCAGGGCCTGTGAGCTATAATCCCAGTCCTTATTTTATTTTTGTTTTGCGACAGAGTCTTGCTAAGTCCCTAAGTTGCCCAGGCTGGGTTCAAACTTCACATCCTCCTGCCTCAGTTTCCAAAGTACTGGGGTTCCAAGTGTGTATGATCACACCTGCCTTCTGTATCTCTTGACATAAGATATTTTAGTTTTCACTTTTTCCTTTTTGATGCAATTTACTTTATACTCATGTAATTCTGCTTTTCTTCTGATTTGATGGGCATACTTGTGGTCAGCAGAATAACAGCCTAAGATAACCACATCCTAATTCCCAGAACTTGTGAACATAGAGGTTACATAACATGAGGGTGGAAGACTGATCAATGGTAGGCTTTAACATGAGATCATATTGGATTACCCAGGTGGACCTATGTAATCACAAGTGCCTAGTAAATGTGAACAAAGGAATTAGAATACTGAGACCCAGAGAGAGGTCTGAATATTCTATGTTGACCTTGAAGATGCAGAAAGAGTAATGAAGGGAACATTTAGAAACTGGAGAAGACCAAGGAATGGGTTCTTCCTTAGAGTCTCCAGAAGGAACACAGCCCTGTTGCCCCCGATTTTAGCCCACTGACACCTCCTTTTGGACTTTTGACCTCCAGAACTCTAAGATAACAGAGATGTATTGTTTTAAGCCATTAAGTAACTTATAATTATAGTAGCCATAGGAAAAGGATGTAATCCTTATTGCCAGGGGTTCGTTAAAAGAACAAAACAAAACAAAACCCAAGAAAGAGTTAGGACCTAGGCTCTTGAAAGCACGCAAGTCTCAATAGGAAACAATTGTTATATTTATAGACTAGTCCTGATTAGTAATCCCAGTTTCTTATCTTGGGATATAAGACTGCTGGGATAAGAAAAATTTGGTCTGAATTGAAAGGCACTATTTTCATAGTACAAAAGCACAATCCTAAAAAAATATACCACATTGGTCTGAGTGCGGCCGCTGTATTCAGGAGGCTGAGGCAAGAGGACTGCTGTGAGTTCAAGGCCAGCCTGGGCTACATAGTGAGTTCAAGGTCAGTATGAACTTCACGATGAGACTCTGTCTCAAAAACAAAGCAAAACAAAACAAAACAAAACACCATACTACTTTGAATGTGTTCTGACATTCTGCATTACCTGCTCATCATCACAAAATCAGTTTTTCCTGAGATTTTGTCAGTCAGGTTTCTGTTTTCTGCTCTCATGGGATCACACCTACTGTTGGTGATAACAGACTTCACAAGCATGGAAATTAGAGGTGTGTTAATTGTGGAGAAAGGGGACTTCTCTGTATATTAACTCAGTACTGGGGGTTACCCGAGCCTGTTAGGAGTAGCCAAAAATATGAAAAGGAGAATTGCAGAAGTGCACAATTCCTAACTTATAAGGTGCAAACCATTATGAGTAGCATGATAAAACTGCACCCATCTAGCACCATTCTCTCCAGTTGTGAATTGGCCCATTGTTGATTGTGTGCTAGCTGCCCAGCAGTGGATTAGTTACCAGATTTCAGCTAGCAGGTTGATTGTTGTAGGCGAACCTTATGTGAAGGCCTGAAGCTGTGTCACAATGCCTACCTCACTCACTCACTTCATCTCATCATGTAGGCATTGCTCTGTCAACTCACACATCACAAACAAGGATGAGCACAGCACAACAGGGTATTTTGAAAAAGGAAGGGAAGGAGAGAAGAGAGATGGGGAGGACAAGTTCACATCAGTTTACTATAGTGTATCATTATAATTGTTCCATTATTATTGGCTACTGTTCATTTCTCACTTCACTTAGTTTATAAGTTAAAACTTATCATAGGTGTGCACAGAAAAGAACATAGCATACAAACAAGGTTTGGTACTGTTCAAAGCTTTAGTAGTCTGCTGGGACCCTCAAAGCAGCAACCTCTCCAGCAGGTTCACTTCCTCTGTCTCCAAGCCCAAGCACCACACTTGGCAGACAGCAGGTGCTAACTCAGTACTTGCTGAGCTGATAAGTAAATGAATTAACAATGCCTATCAGTCGAGGGCTCTCCCTGTGGCCTTCATCAAAACAAGGAACGTGAGAATTCACGTGGGATACAGTGAATTTCCCACTATGTGGCTCCTGTTTAGTTTCCTCTCTGCAAAGGATAGACTGGGAGAGCTATTGGGGGTTTTATTTCTGCTCTCAGGACACTGCATCTGGAACCAAAGCAACACAACAGCGTAAATTAGAAACGCACTTGCACAAGTTCAGACACACAGTTCTAGGATTAAGGGAGCCAGGCTCTGAACAGAAAGATGTTCTTTTTTCCCCCACTTAATAAAAAAGTAATTCTTGGACCTTTATAGTATTCTTTGAGGATTCAATAAATAATATACCTAAATTTATGGGTCTTGAGATAAGAATATAAGCAGAGGCCATGCTAAGCACAATAATGGCCCCCTAAAGATGTACACATGCTGACACCTGTAGCCTGTGAATGTGTTAGATTATGTGGTAATGGGCTATTAAGGTCAATAATCCCCTAATCTGGAGATGGGAAGATTACTCTGGACCATAAGCGTGCGCCCAAAGTCATCCTAAGGGTCTTGAATAGTGAAAGAGGGTGTCAGGAGCGAGAGGATCAGAGGGAAGGCAGTATGAGAAACAGTCAGCCCCATATGGGTGGCTTGGAAGATGAGGAAGGATCCACAAGCCAAGGAATGTGAGGCAGCCTCTGGCAGCTGGAAAAGGCAGGGAACAGAGACTCATCAGAGCCTCCAGAAGGAACAGAGCCTTGTCCACACCTTGAGTGACACCCACTTTGGACCTCTCTCCTCTAGAACACTAAGATAATGAATTTGTGTTGTTTAAGCCACTAAGTTTCCTGTAACTTGTCACAGCATGAATGAGAAAGAAATACAGAGGCCCACTATTAGTACATGTCTGTAGTACATAATGTTCACATTTCTCGTGTGGAGCTGGTACAGGTACAGAACACATCTTAATTCCTTGTTTCATCCCCCTTCCCTCCCCTTTCCCTCACATCCATCTCCTGATCCCCTTCCCTTGATCCCCTCTCTTGATCCTTTTGAGAAAAATCTATCTCCCTACTTCCTATTATCTACCTTTATTGTGCTCTATATTTATAGTTTGGGTTTCTCATATAAGAGAAACCATGTAATATTTAAGCTTATGTGTCTGATTTATTTCACTTAACATTATGTCTCAAGGTCTATCCATTTTCTCACAAATGATTCAAGTTTATCTTTATGGCAGAGTAGTACTCCATTTGTATAAATACTACATTTTCTTTATCTATTCATCTGTTGACTGACGTATATGAAGCTTCCAAGATTTAGCTATTATGAACTATACCACTACAAATGTGGGTATGCAGGTTATCACTGTAACAGGATGCATAACTCTTTTGGGAAGATACCTAGAAGGGAAATAACTGGGTAAAATGTTCTACTTTTAGTGTTTTGAGAAATCTCCATACTGATTTCTACAGTGATTTCACTAGTTTACATTCCTATCCCCAAAAACTTGCTAAATATTGAGCCGGGCGTGGTGGCGCACGCCTTTAATCCCAGCACTCAGGAGGCTGAGGTAGGTGGAGTGTTGTGAGTTTGAGGTCAGCTTGGGCTACAATGTGAGTGCAAGGCCGGCCCGAGCTACATAGTGTGACCCTGCCTCAAAAAACTAGGACCGGGAATTTGGCTCAGTGGCTTAAGCACCTGTCTGGCAGGCGCGAGGTTGTGAGTTTGATTCCTGGTGCTGCAAAAAAAAAAAAAAAAAAAAAAAAAATTTGCTAAATATGGCATGTTCTACATTAACTATACCATATCTTATCAACCACTTGGGTTTGCAGCTTTTCAAACTTCTGGGAGTTATTCCACCAGAATGCAGAACTGTAGAGCAAGCAGGCTGGAGCTCCTCTCCTGGAGGGGCCCCTTTTCTTTTCCTTCTACTTCCCACTCATGCCTGGAAAAGCTTTCTGCACACAGTATGGGCAGCCCCACCCGACGTCCACGTTCATTCACATCCCTGCAGACAGTTGCTTCTCAGGACAACAACCCCATACAGCAGGTCTGCGCAGATCCTGCAAGCAGCTGCAGGCCTTTTTGGACCAGGGTTCTGGGCCCCAAGGGTAAAATATGAGAGCAGAGCATGAGGGCAAAAACCCCTATTCCTTTCAGCCTCTTCATTCTGTGGGAAGGTGCACAGGTCTACAGCCCTTTGCAGATGGGAAAACGGCAGCGCACAACAGGAAAGGGGCTTGATTAAAGTCATTGAGTGCCACTGTTTCCAGGAACAAGATCAGACTCCTTACTGGGGCCACCGGGTCCCTGAGGACCTAACCCTGTTGACTTCCCACTTTCACAAAGGCTCTCATTACCTGGCCTCTGAAAGGACTGTGCTTACTGAACCCCCGGCATCTTCGCCATGTATCTCCTCTGCAAGGACTCCAGGAAGGGACTGGGTCCTATCAGGGGTCACATGTTCATGAAAACCAAAGCTGGGAGTGGACTCCAGTGCCTGCCTCCTAGCCACAGAACTCCACCATGCATGCCCACCAGTTACACTGCCTGGATAAAAGCTGAAGGATGACATCATGGGCTCCAGCACTGAGCTGTTCCTTCTGTTTGCTAGATAGAGTAGCAGCTGTGCTTATTGTAGTAAATACTAGCTGACACTTATTTATTCATTAAGATCTTCTCATTTCCTCCCCAAAGTCAAGCCTGTGATCAGTTCCAGAGATCCAGCCCTGGATGCAGGTCCGGAAAGGGCTCTGGTGGCTGCAGATGCCTCTTGATTCCTGTACTTTTTACTCTGCCACCTAAATCTCTGGCTGGAACAGAAACACAATTGACTGCCTGCCACACAGAGGTGCAAAGTGTACAGAGAGATGCAAACCCAGGCACGCAGGCTCATAAGCTCACCTGCTTCAGAGGCTCACAAATAAGCCAGCCGCTCCCCAGCAGGAGTGCACACATGCTCCATGTCTCTCTCCTCAGGATCTCTTTTTGTTTCATGCTCCCTGGAGTTAGTGCTGTTGTCTGAATCACAAAACCTTACTACCAATGTGCCACATTCTCTCTGCTTCCTACTAGTCACACTTTAGGTAGCTCTGTGTGTAATTAGCCTCAGATGCACAAAATGAGCTTGGGGATCTAGTGCCATCCCTGTCAAAGTCCTCAGGCCCTGTAGAGACTCTGTTGGTCTGGGATGGCTCCCCCAGGAACATTTAGGGAGACTAAAATTTCGTCATAGGAAATAAAGGAAGTCACACTTGGTGCACAGCTGAGGTTGCAGCCTGAAACTCAGACCCACCCCACAGGCTCAATCTCAGATCTGATCAGGGGGAAGGCAGGTGGAGGGAGAGAAGCATGGAGAGGAGGCACCCAGATAGGACGATAGGCTGCAGTGGAGACTCTGCACTGGGGTGAGAGGAGACAGCTGTCTAGCCTCCAAGGGGCCAGTCTCGGCCTGGAAGCCAAGTGTCTCCAATTGGAGATGGCTGCCTGATCTTACCGTCTGCACTACTCTGTCACGACACTAGATATTCTTCGGCCAAAATTTCATTCACATTTATAGACAGCTAGCTACATCCTTGTCCAAAATTCAGGGTACAAAGCCATTATCACATCTACTGGAGTCCCAACAAACTCCTTGCAACAAGGAAAAGATATACTTAGCCCAAAGGCTCCTGGTTGATGTGTGGAAAAAGAGGTACCCAGAGCTCTTCCTTAAAGGTGAAAGCCGCAGTAGGCTGACTCCTAGGTCCTTATTGCCCTGGGTGGCAACTTTATCCAACACAAGTCCTTCAATTTCTGTCATCTTTGAATTTACCAAGAGTATACCACACCATTTCATTCAATTGGGAAAACTCTCCTTGTTATCAATTTCTCCATATTAGAGACAGGTAAAGTGTGGCCCTAAGTACTATTACCAAGCCATGATCACAGCATGAGTTGATCTCCAAACCCCTGTTTTTCCTTTAATACAACCATCAGGAGATAGTGTGCATCATTCTCCAATCTGTCTTCTACCCCTATTACTTATCATAAAAGCTCTTTATAAGGTCACAGGTGACCTCCATAGTACCAAAATGCAACAGACCAACTTGGTTCTCTTTGTACTGGCTTCTCAGTTGGTGAGACACTACTAGCCCCTTCCTCTCTGTTGAAACATGTCCCTCAGTGGTTTCCATGAAACTGCACTTGGGCCAGCTTTTCTTCATTTCTCCCACTCCTTGACCACATTCTGCTCTTTTCTGGCCTGCTCATTCCCCAAGAGATAATCCCATGGCCTGTATTGCCCTGGCTTCCTTGCTGGCTGACATCTAGCTGGATTTGTCCAAGGAGAGGCTCCTGAAGACTGGAGATTGGCCAGAGGGGGTCAGGTACTGACTGCCCTACTCCCTCCCTGTGCACCTGCCTTAGCTTCTGGGGCAGCACCTGTCCTCCTCTGCAGCCAGAGCTCCACCCTCACCAGTCTCCAGCAACATTCTCCTCTTTCGTGCTCCTTCAGACCTAGGGAGAGTAGCAACACCCTCTTATTGCTGGTCCCTGGGTATGTCAAAACTCAGGTGTTTCCCTTAGTGTACTGCTCAGACTTCTCAACAAAGAATCTGTTGTTTCAACTCTCTTCCATTAAATCCACTGTGTTACATCACTTTCCTTTTGGGACTCAGAGTGATAAAACACTTTCCAAGCCTTCCGTGCACTTCTCTGACTGCTCCTGCTGTGTCTTCCTTTAAGCTCACATCCCTTAGCTGACTATTAAGCATGGGTGATCCTCAAGGCTTGGTCCAGAAGGTTCTCTTGTCCTTTCATACTGTCCATCTGGTGACCTCATCTGCCCTCAACCTTGACTGCCACCTGCTACAATGGTTCACCCAGGCGCCTCTTCCATCCACTCTCTTATTAGCCCTGGCTAGTACAATCCAACCCCTTCCTTGCCATTTTCTCTAGCCCTTCCTCAAGGTGTCCCAGCTGAACATCAACCAATGCCCTGTTTGGTGAGCCTCATTGCTGCCAACCTCATTGTGCAAGATGGTGAGCCATTCTGCTTATCCTTGTTTGGTCCTCCTCTCTGCAGCTATAATAACCTGGAGATGCCTAGACTTCCCACCATCTGCTACAGAAGGAGTGGCCTTCAGCGCTTTCCTCCTCAACACTACACACCTGCACCCCTCACTCCCCATGCCCTTTGCATTTTCTCCTTTGCTCCTACTCACCCTTCGGCTCTAAGCTCAGTGGTCACAGCACGAAACAGCTCCTCAGACCTCCCAGTTTCAACCCATTATCGACCACAACCCTAAGGTCCTGGACACCTCTCATGCCACCTGTTACAGTTCTAGTTTCATACTTATTTGCATAAGTATTAATAAATACTTGCTTCCCCACCTAGAGTGCAAAGTCTAGGAACAAGGATGCCATTGGCCCATCTTTTTTTTTTATCCAACTCTGCATTCCGTTCTCCACCTCAGTGTGTGGCACGTAGCAGGTGCCTAGGCTATGTGGAATGACTGCGTTATTACAAACACAAGGCAGTAAAAGGCCAGTTGTACTAGGCCTACCTGGAGGAGATACTGTGTGCACTAGGCTGGGTTTTGAAGGGTGGATAGGAATTGTCCATTTGGAAAACAAGCATCAGGCAAAAGCCCTCACCTGAGAGTGAGTTGGCTCTGGTTCTACTTTTCCTTTAGTTTGCTGTGTGACCGCAGGGAAGTTCTCTTCCTCCATTTTCTAACCTGCAGAGTGACTGAGCCCCTGCTGTGGATCTGGGACTCCCTGCCTTTCCTGCAGGGCCTTATCATTTCCTAGATATCGGAGCCTTTGTGTTAGTTTGCTGAGGCTGACATCAAAAAGATACCCCAGGGCTGTCTTCTCAGCAGGTCTTCACACACTCTTCCTTCTGCGTGTTTGGGTCCTGATTTTCTCTTCCTATAAGGACACCAGTCATATTTGGTCTACCCAAATCACCTCATTTTAATTTAATTACCTCTTTAAAAACCCTGCCTTCACATATGGCCATGTTCTGAAGTATTAGTTAGGATTTTACTACAGAAATTTTAGGAGGGTCACTCTGATTGCCACTTGTGTAACCCTGGTTTGTTGGTTGTATAAAGACTGGATGGGCTGCTCCTCAGGCTCACCTGCTCTTAGGAGGTACTAGGTTGCCAGGGGTGGTGGTACGCACCTGTAATTCCAGGACTCAAGAGACTGAGGCAGGAGGATTTTGAGTTTGAGGCCAGCCTGGGCTATACAACATGTCCCAGTCCAACTTGGACTAGAGTGAGATTTTGTCCCAAAACAAAACAAAATTAAACTAAAACAAAACAAAACAAAATCACACACACACAAAAAAAAAAACCCAGAAAAAGAGATACTAGGATGCCTGCCCCAAATGGACAAGAAGGAAAAAAAAAAAAAAAAAAAAGCCACATGTGCTGCAAGTCTGGGGAAGGAGGAGCCCCTGGCAGTGTCAGGGGCTCCCCAGGGCCATCCCTGCGGTGTCAGCCTGGAGGTACCCAGGCCCAAGCTCCTGCAGGTTAATCAGTGCTCTGTGCAGCACTTCTCTGCTCCAAAGCCTGGCTTGGGCGGGCCCTGCAAAGAGGCTAGACTGCACTCCCCCTCTCCAATGCCTGCAAGCATCCTGCCTCCTTCTTATTGAGAGGCAGCGGAAGTGACAGGTGGACGGATGCCAAGCTCTGCCCCTCCCCCTCGGAGCACCAGGCCGGGCTCCTGACAGGGCTCAGGCAGAGCTGCGGCGGCAGGTGGTGAGGGACCTCCCTGGAAGGCAGCCCAGTGCCCTGGCACTCTGCCGAGCCTGCACCCTCATTCCTCACCTGCGCCTGCCTGCCAGTTAGCTTGCTGAGCTTCGTACTTGCCGCCATTTGTGAAATTAAAATGTCCTTTGTATTTGCATCTGGCAGCATGGGGGCAGGGAGCAGAGGACGGGTGGTGGGAGCTGACAGCTTGCGATTGGCTCCTGGGCCCACAGTGCAGACACTAATGCTGCCAGCACCTCTGCCTGGCCCGCCTCCCATGGACCACTTGCTCTTCCAAGGGAGAGAGGCAGTGGCTGCATGCACTTGGGGGCGCGGAGGTGAGGGCAAGGGGCCCCAAAGTCTTGTACAGCGGCAGCTGAGGAGGTTCAGCATTCCAGTTGTCCCTGTGACTGCCCCCTGATTGCTTCAGGGTCACCAGGAGGCTCCTGGGCGGGATGCGGATCAGCTCCACGCACTCGGACCTTTGCCTGGCCCTGATTTTCCGGAGGCAGACTCAGTGGGGTTCTGTTGCTAGTAACACAATACCACAGACTGGGTAAATGATCAGAAGGCTGATTTGGCCCCAGGCTTGTGGCCCGACGTACAGGGGCAACACCTGGTGAAGGCCTTCTCCAGAGGCAGCACAAGGCTTCCCATGGTGAGGCCAGGGTCACTCAGCACGCCCAGCCAGGCAGCTGTTATAGCAAACCCACTCCTCAGGTAACTCACAAACCCATCAATTCATTAATCACATGAGAGGACGAAATCCCTCATGGAGGCCAAGTCCCGCTCCCCTTGTAAAGCCCATACCTCTTCATATCTTGTCTTCAAAGTGAGTTTCAGAGGGTCCAAACTCTACTCAAGTCATTGCTCAGACTCTGAGATGAGAAGTTGTGCATAGGTGAGGTGCTCTCAGGTGGTACTAGGTTACCAGAGGCAGCAGTACACACCTGTAATCCTAGGACTCTGGAGGCCGACGCGGGAGAATTTCGAGTTTGAGGTCAGTCTGAGTTACCAAGTGAGGTTCTGTCTCAAAATGAAACAAAACTAAACTAAAAAAGAACACCAACAACAAATCAACAACAAAACAAGAGAAGAAGAGATACTAGGCTGTCTGCCCCAGATGAGCAAAAAGAAGAAAGAAGAGCCACGTGGTGTGCATGACAAGGTGGAAAGCAGCCAGGGAGTGGAGGAGGAAGAACCATGAAGAGTGAGACGCCCAGCAAGCCTGGGCCAGGCAGATGACACCCTGGATGTGACCCACCTCAGGAAGGGTGCAGGCCTTTTTCTCTCCGGTAGGAGGATTCTCATGCACACACACTCCACACACCACACACTCCTGCCTCCTGGTTTTCTCCTAGCCTTGGGACAGATCCTGAAGGCTGTGACAGTCACAGCCTAGTGGAGAAAAACACTTACCATCCTGGCACAAGGATTATTATAAGCTGAGAACATCTGAATTACTGCAGGCACAAAAGAAATCTTACCTGAAGTTCTCATATGGGTCTAAAGGAGCGAACCCCAAGGATTTGGTTGTAGCCAAGGTTCTGGTGTGATTTGCAGGGTTCAGGTGTTGGAGGCTTGGTCTTCATGGTGGCCATGTAAAAATCCGTGGGACTAGTGGGTGCTGGTTGGGCCACTGGGGGCGCTGCCCTTAAGACAAACTAAAGTAGTTTTGTGGGACCCAGAGTTAGCTCTCCAAAGAGGGTTGTTATAAAAACAGGATGACAGTCCCTCCTGTCTTTGTGGCTTCCTTTGCATCCATCATGATGTGACGTGGGTCGAGGGCCCTTACCAGAGATAGCACCATGTCAGACTTTCTGACTCCAGAACTATGAGTCAGCTGGGTGTAGTGGTGCACACCTATAATCCCAGCAGACTGGGAGACTGAGGCAGGAGGATCCCAAGTTGCAGCCCAGCCTGGACAACTCAGCAATTTAGGGACAGGCCATCTCTAAATGAAAGATTAAAATGGGCCAGGGATGCAGAGGGATCACTGCAAGTTCAATGCCAGCCTGGGCTACGTAATGAATTCACCTCCAGTCTGAACTACATAGCAAGACCCTGACTCTCAATAAATAAATAAATAAATAGGGCCAGAAATGTAGCTCAAGATGAAGACTTTGGGCTCAATCCCAGTACTGCCATCAAACAAACAAACAAAACAACTATGAGCAAAATAAATCTTTTCTTCACAAAGTAGCCAGCCTTGAGTATTTGGTATAGCAATGAAAAAAAAAATGGACCAATATAACCACTATAAATCCCTCTATACAGGGAGTCTCCAGCCAGTGAGGACTGACCTTTAATACCTTCACATTCCAAAAATGCTTGGTAACCAAGCCTCATCACAGCCTTTGCAATTTTCTACTAAAGCCTCAACTTCACCCCCTTTTAATTTTGTTGCTAAATAACTCCTTATCCCTAGCTGTTTAGCCTCCTGTATGCATGTAAATAAAACTTATCTTTCTCCTTATTATGGTTTGTGCCTGGGTGTCCTCCCAAAGCCTCCAGCAGTCATGGGAGGGCAGTCCTTTCAAAGATGGCTGAATCTAGTGTTTGTGATTGGTTCATTGTCTAGTGCTGGGGCTGGTGGTGTGAGTGCTGCTCCCGCCCTGGGGAGCATAGCTTGAGTACAATAGAAGGGAGGAGGGAAGGAAGCTTACTCCTTCCTTGTGCCCTTTGCTTCTCACTTCTGGAATCTGCAGCAGCTGCCAACATCATGCTACCCTGCCTTGAAGCCAGATAAACATGGACTAAAACCTTCACAAACTGTAAGCTCAATAAAACTTTCCTTCCTTCATTTTGGGCATCAGATATTTTGTCTGAGCAACAAGAGAAAAGTAACCAAGACATCTCTGCTAATCTATTTATTGTCAGTTATTTTTTTTTTTTTTTTTTTTGCAGCACCGGGGATTGAACTCACAACCTCGCGCCTGCCAGGGCAGGCGCTTAAGGCACTGAGTCAAACTCCCGGCCCTGGTTTTTTGAGGCAGGGTCGCACTATGTAGCTCAGGCCAGCCTTGCGCTCGCGTTGTAGCCCAAGCCGGCCTCGAACCCACAACGCTCCACCTACCTCAGCCTCCCGAGTGCTGGGATTAAAGGCGTGCGCCACCACGCCCGGCTATTGTCAGTTATTTTATGGTCCCCCATCCTACCACTAGAACCTAAATGGATAGGACAAAATTTTTCTCCCTATAGTATGTTAGAAGTGAAGTCACATAGAAGCCCAGGGAACAGTGTTCAAACTGATGAAAGGAATCCAAAGAGCCTAGTGCAGTGTGGATAGGGCCACATGCAGTGTCCAAGTACACACAAAAGTACAGTCCAGACGCCTTAGGCTCCACAATGCACTGCTAAGTGCAGAATGTTGATGGGAGCAGACAGAATTGGGGCCTGAGGCAGTCCTTGGATAGGAGACGAGGTATCTGGGTGGGCTTCCTGGAGGAAGAACTGTAGATGTCAGATGAGGGCAAGTTCCAGACCAAGGAAGCAGGCCATGTAGGGGCTTGGGTGGTGCAAAAGAGCATGGATGGCTTTAGGACTTCATGCAAAAACCTTCAGGAGAGAGGAGACTTAAGAAGGGCGTGGTGAGGCCACTGTGGATGGATAGGTCACCAAGGGGTCTGGGGAGCAGGAAGAGGAGTTTGGGCTTCATGCTGGGGCCAGGTGCAGCCCTGTAAAGGATTTCAGATGAGTGGATCCAGAGGTCATGTTTTTAGGGAGATCCCACAGGGACCAGATAAGAAATTGGTTTCAGAGATGAAACCTGACCAAGGAGTAGGGAGGAGGCCAGTACCCCACCCAGGCTAAGTCTTCAGCCTGGTTGAGAAACCCTGCGCCCTCTCCTAAGTGCCCCCGTCTTCCACCCCATCTAAGAGTGCAGCTCTAGCTATGAAAGGGGTAGAGAAGGGCCCACCTTCCCGCCATGGACCTTGGCCAGAGTGGCTGCTCAGGACAATGGCAGAGCTCAGCTTTGAGGGGGAGGGTGCTTCCTGCTGGGTCATCCCACTTCCTGTCTCAGAGTTTGCTAAGGACAGACACTTGTCCTACTCTAGCTTTCAAGCTCTTGCTCTCGGTTCAAATCTTGACTCTGCTTCCTCGGCAGGTTAAGTCGTCACTGTGTGTGCAGTCTCTGATCAGTTGCTCAGACAGAGCTGAGCACCGGCTTGTAGATCTGTGCTGAGGGTACCTGGTGTGAATGCACACTCCTGGCTGTGAGGGGTTGGTGCACAGAAAGCACGAACTCACAGATGTGATAAGATTCAGGACATGCTACTCCACAGTATGCCACCTTGACATTTGCGAAAACTGCAGAAGCAAGAAGGGCAGTCTCTGACCTTCTCCTGGGAAGGAGGCCATAAAAGAATCCTCTGATCTTCTGAAGTAGGTCATCAGACCCTCATTCGAGAAGTACCTTAGCAGGACAAGAAAATCTTTGTCACCTAAACAAAGCAACAAAGAAAAATCTGAACGCACAGACCTTGCTGAATTCTACTCAGGTTATTATATCACTCCTCCTTTGTTCAATTATGCTTCTCCACGGCTGTCCATGTCTTCGCCAAATTTAGCATAAAAATAGCTTCCCTGTTTCTTTCAGTCTTCATTTCTAAAGGCTCCAATGTCACATACACCTTATATTAGATAAATGTGACCAGGCAGGATGGTGTTTGTCTATAATCTCAGCACTCTGGGAGGCTGAGTCAAGGAGATCTCAAATTCAAGGCTGGTCTGGGAAACTTAGCACAACACTGTCTCAAAAAAAAAAAGGATGTGGGACTTGTGGAGGTCCTGAGTTCAATCTCCAGTACCTGAATAAGTAAGCTCTTTTTCTCTTCTTAACCTGTCTTTTATTATACATGCCTCAGTCTAGAGCTGAAGAAAGAAATCTTTTCTCTCTAACACTTACATTTAATAATAATAATAAAAAAACCCTGCCTGGTGGTATGTTGTATTTTGGAAACAAAGGTCCTGAGAGGATTTGTAAATTCTCAAAAGCTGGCCAGCCCGGGCTGTTGTTCTTGGTCTAGTCTGGGTCTCTGCTGAGAATGGCACTGTCCACAGATCCCCAGGCAAGAAGTCTGAACTGAAACATTGCAGAAAACCAAAGAAAACACGCATGCGCTCACACACACACAAACATGCATGCATTAGTGCACACAAGGGGTCGGTACAGCACAGGCAGGCTGCTACACAGGGGAAGCCCAGAAATGCAAATGCTCTGGCCCCACCCCGGACTTGATGAGGGCGGAGCCCCAGAGCCTTCCCAGGTTTCCTCTGCTGACTCCAGATTGAGAAGCACCACGCAGGACAGGTGGATTCTCCGTGGTTCTGGCCTCAGGCCTAGTGGCTGCTCCCCGTGATCCAGCAGAAGGCCTGCCAAGCTCTGACATTGGCCAGGAGACTGCTGTGTCCCTGTGGAGAGCAACCTCCTGACTCTGCCTAATATTGTGAGCATTCTTTACCTGAATCCTACATTCCCTGCTCCAAATTAATAACCCTGAATGGCCGGATATTTGCATAATGGCTCTCCTGTCCCTTTCACTTGCCTTAATTAATTGTTTTAGAATACTGTTTTCTCATCTCTTTCCCTGCAGCAGTAGTTCTTTAACTCTGTGGACCTCAGAATCTGCTTGGGCAAGGGGAGAAGCTTGTGAAAACGCAAGCCCACCCCCACTCCTTTTTGGCTCCAGAGTTCTGTCCCATGGCTTGAAGCTAGATTAGTACTTTGCATAGTATCTGATAAGCCAGGCGAGGGCTGAGCAATGAAGGGTTGCACAGAGCAGTGGGTGAATGTGGGTGCAGGACAGACTGAGTGGGGAACCCCACAGCAGCTGGCAGGCACTAGTTTGGTGGGGGTAGTCAGGCTCAGGGTGCTGAGGGCCCCCTGGAGGTGGAAACAGGAAGGGAGAGAGATTCTGGGTACTGATCTTTGAAGGTGGTCTCTGCAGGACATAACTGGAAGACCAGCGGCATCATTTCCTAAGCACTGCGCTGGGCTCTGTGCACGAGATTCCACATTTAATTCCCCTGCAACCCCTCAGGGTAGGATGCAGATTTCACAGAGCTCAAGTGACTTGCCTAAGTCTTAGTCACTTTCTTCAACTGACAAAATACCAGACACACCACAACTAAAGGGAAGAGAGTTTATTTTGGCTCATAGTTTGCGGAGATTTCAGTCTATAACTGGCTTCAACACAGGACAGCATGGCAGAGGGGCAAGACAGAGGAGAACTGCTCCTGGCTTGGTGGACTGGAAGCAGAGAGAATCATGGGAGGGGCCCGGAAGGGATATGTAAGTAAGCTTCTGGGTCACTCCCCAGTGACCCCCTCTCTTCCAACCCTACTGAACAGCAAGTCAGAGAGACTGCTCCTATAATTCAGTCATCTTCTAAAGGTCCTATGCTTTTCTGATGGTTTAGGGAGGATGAACATAACACATAACTAGTTAGGATTAAGCACAGTGCTGTCCTTTTCCAGAGCCTGTGCCTTCAGGAGCCTCTTACACTGTTACTGGCCTCCATGGAGAGCTTTCAAAAAAGGAAAACCTTCCAGACCACTCTGCAGTGAGAAAGCAGAAACACTGAGGGTGATTTGCATGCACCTACACAGGTCTGGGGCCCCCTGCTCTGCAATAATAGCTTTAAGATTCCACTCTTGTTTGAAATGCTTTGAAACGGGCTGAGTGCAAGAAGACTTTGGACACTGAGGCCTGGGACGGGGCAGGGTACTTCCTGCCTGTGGTGACGCCAGGCTTTTCCAGTCTGCAGGGAAGAGTAGGAAGACACTGAACCCAAGAGGTTAGACTTTGTAGTAAAATTGCACTGAGAAACTGGATTGGTGAGAGGGAGCTGACCAGCCTATGGCCTGTGCTGCCCTCTGCTGGTCAATAGTGGTACTGGCTGCTACTGGGAATGCTGCCTCCCAAGGCTGGAAGTGTCTTAGGCAAGAAGGATCTGACCCTGGCCTCTTCTGCCCAGCCCATATGATACCCACATTAGCAATATCCAAGGTTGTGGGTTGGCAGTTGGATGACAGCTGGGCACCCCTTCCATCCTCTTCTTGGAGGAGGTTTCATAGTAATTTTCCAAACCTGATCAACCCAGGTCCTTGGCTGCTGTTCCTTCTGTCCTCAGGGACGGTAGTGACAGTGGCTTTTTGCTTAAGCTCCTGGGATATGGGATACATGTCATATCTGAATGAGGAGACATGGGCCTCTGAACATTTCCTCTCCTGCCCAGGTTTCGTGAAGCATGCCTGTAGTCACAGCTGCAGTAGGCTGATTGGGTGTCCACACTAAGATTGGCATCAATATGGCAAGCTTCTGGAAGCAAGGGACCACCACTGTTCTTGCTGCAGAGTGGTCAGGAAGGTTTTCCTTTTTTGAAAGCTCTCCATGGAGGTCAGGAACAGAACTATGCCCTTGACATTGCATTGTCTAAGGAGGGTGAACTGGCCTAGGTTGGAATTGGAGCAGGTTAAAAGTCCCTATCCTGGACTCCTGAGAAGGGACACGATGGCCCCTGAGTCCACAGCCACCTGACAGCCACACTCACCCCAGCCCCTGGGATGATATTAACAATACCTAGCAATAATTGAACACTATGTTCTAGGCAGCTTCTTGAGTAGTGTGTGTGTGTGTAAAAACTTTTTAGGAATATACTGTTGGGGCTCAAAGTGTGGCACTTCGACATGCTGAGCTAGAGAAACAGTCTTAGAATCAAGGTCTCTGACCTCCCCCATCTGCTTCTCTTCCATCTCTTGATCCTCTTTTTCTCTGCAGGCATAGGGTATGACTTCTTCTTTTTTAAATCTGACTGAGGAGATAGCTTTCAAAAGGAATCCAATTGTCCTAAACCTTCTCCCTAGGAATCTCATTAAATAACCAGGAAAGATTAACTACTGCAGAAGAAAACTAAAAGTTATCACCCACACGCAGATATATATTTCATTTATTCTTGTAAGAGCAAATTTGAATGATCACTTGGAAGACTTTATCTGCATAAAGACCACATCTGTTCTCAGTGAAATTTCAATTCTCACCTTCCTTAGCTTGTCCACAAACTGGTCTGTCTCTCAGCATGTTCAACTTCCAAAGACAATCGTTTATTTACAAGCCTCTGTCTTGTCTCAAATCCACTCATTCCTTCATTTCCCTCTCCCTTTTGGAAAATGAGATACAGTACAGGCATCTGAACCTTGGTGGATTACTGAGTACTCCTGTGACTATTCATTCCCCCCATGCTGCATAAATTTGTGTGTTCTTTTCTTCTTGATTCTGAGACTGTTAATCTGTTGTCCACTGTCAGCCTATTTCAGCAAACCTTTAGTTGTTCTCCAATACTAATACTATCCCCTGCATTTGAGGACAAAAACTGAAGCTCATAGAAATCCCATAAATAGTTTGAGAGTCCACAGACCTTCAGAAGGATTTGAACCAATTCAGCTTAGTCCCTTGGTCTTTGCTCTTGACTATGGAGCCATTCTGCTCAAGGCAGGCACAGTCAGCAGAACTCCCTTTGTGGCCAGACCAAAACAACACAGCCCCTCATAAGGTGGAGAAACGAGAGCTGAGGGGAACAGGAGGCATCTCTGGATAGGGATGCAAAAGTGTGGTGGATGAACTAATGGTCAGCCTGTCACACCCAGCTGAATTGAATCAGTGTGGTGCTGGGCATAGAAGGCCCATCTGAGGGTTGTTGCCAAGAGCATAAAAAGGGAACTGAAGAGAAAGATGGTGGGCTGCTGATTCTCCTGGAGAAGCTTGTCATGCTAGCTTTCCTGATGTGAACTCAGCTGTTCTCATCGTTGGAGGAGCTCAAGTCCTGGCTGTCACTGAGGATAGCTGCAATTCTCTTCGAGGGAGCTCTGGTCCTTACCTTGAGTGTTGCTTCTTGATTCTAGTGCAGATCCCTCAGCCTGCTCGCATAGATCCTTTATCCAGCTAGTGCAGACTTTCTAGCTTCCGCCCTGACCTTTGCACCTTCCCAGTGCAGATCCTTGATGCTAACTTGCATGGGACATTGTCCTGGACTGTACACCTCCAGCTGGACTCAAGGAGGACATTGCCATGGGCTCTAGGTCTTCACCTGGACTCACACAACACATTGCCATGGGATCCAGGCCCTCAGCTGGATTCTTTGGGTCTCTAGTGTGTGGCTAGATCTCCCACACTCTTTGGGTGAATATTACAAAATAATCCTATAAACTATATGTCCTGTATTAAATTTATTCCCTTGTAAGCCCTAACTACAACAAGAGATCAGAGGAAAGAGTACGGTCTCTGCAGCCAGATGAATCTGGGAGAGGATTCTCATATTGCCCCTGGTGAGTTGTGAGACTGTAGGAAAACTGGGGCCTTGCTCTGAGCCTCAATTTTCTCATCTGTAAAGTATGAGTAACATTTTGCTTTCTCTGAGGGTTTTGGTAAATGTAAAATGGAACACAACAGAGCCTTAAGCATAGTGTATCACATATATTAAGCACTTGACAGAGGCAGGTTTTCTTCCTTTATTTTTTTGATGTTGTGCTAAGGATTGAAACCAGGGCCTTGTGTATGTTAAGCAAATGTCCTACCACTAAGCTACGCCCCAGCCCTTTCTTCCTTTGCAATGATACCTGTTTATTATTAATGGTCATCTCAGTGAATATATGAGTTTTTGGATTTTCGTGTTGCTCCATCTTATAGTTGTCCATGAGTCTTTTAAAGACATTGATAATTAATTGAATTAGACTGGCTGGCATAGTACCAGGCCATGATACTATTTTTTTTTTTTTTGTGACTCCCCAGTGGTTCAAGTTGTGCATTGGGATTGAACCACTGAGACTATTTCCTTCCTGCCTGCTCTTCGCCTATTTAACACTTATTCATCATTCAGCTTTCAGCTCAAATGTCACTTCTTAGAAGAAATGTTCCCTTCCCACTTAAGTGAGGCCCGTTTTCTTTGTTGATATGCACCTTCATAAATCTCTGTTCCTTTCCTTCAGAGATAATTTATCTAACTTTTATTTTGTGTGGCTATTTCAACAATGTCTGTCTCCATCATGAAACAGCTTTCCCATCTGTGCAAGGGGGAGACCGCTTCCTACCTCACAGGGCTATTAGGACACAGTAACAAAATGCAGATAAGAAGCCTGGTGCAAGGTCGTCCCTATCAATGTGACCCACTGTATGCTGTCTGAGGAGTTGCTTAGGTCTGGCTTAAGTTCCTGTGGATTTGGGCTACAAGGAGGTTCTCATATCTCTCAAATTTCCCTCATTATCTGGGCTCACATCCTAGTCCCCCAAAGCCATGAATATTGTACAAATAACAGCTCTCAAGTGCCACTTGTGAACTAACATTATTTAGTGTGCCCAGCTGGTTTTCTTCTTTATAAGATGATTCTCTCAACAAATACTTATTAATTATGAGATTGGTGCCAGGCGTTGTTCCAAATTCTTTACACACTTTATCTCATTGAAGCAATTTTGCTGTTTAAAGAAAACCTGTCCTTCTGTTTCTAGAGTAAAATTTAAAATAAATGCCCACTGGGACAGAAGTTTTTATACATGAGTGCAGGAATGATTTTTGCTTTTTTGTTTTTTGCGGGGGTGGGGTGGAGTGTGTGTGTGTTGCGGGGGAGTCCTCTGGCTTGGCTAGGAGCCTGGCTAGGAGCTTTACCAAAAGACATTGTGTTTCATTCCAACCAATTGTTTCTATGGATGTCCCAAACTGCCAGATTGCCCCACTTGTAAACAGAAGCCAGCAACTTATGTCTTTATAGGAAAACCTCACCTTTTAAAAAGTGGCTCCACATGGGGAAGAAAAAAAAGACAAAATGCTGTTGATACCAAACAGGGTTCAACTCTGAGGTGGACACTGCCCGTATACAACCTCCCAGACAGGTGCTTTAGGGGAGAGCGAGTGAAGCATCCGCCTTGGAGGGCAGCTGTGGAAGTGGACATAGGGCAGAGACAGAAGCAAGTATGGGGAGAAAGGAGCAAAAAAGAGACTGATCTCATTGAGAAAGGGGCTGAGCTTGGGGTCTGCTGAGTGGGTGGCAGAGCCTTGGGGTAACACCTGGTTCCTCCACACTGGATCCCTTGATTGGAGGTTCAGCAGATACAACAGAGCTTCAAATAACAGAGCCCTGGCTTTGAGGGCCCATGGGGGGTTGGCTGAGAAGGAAAAACTTGCACATGTCTTTTATGGAGAACTGGTTTCTGACACTCGCTTCCCATCAGGCAATCGCTCGAAGAGTCAGGAAGCCCATCCAAGGAGCCCACAGTGGTTTCCTGGAACTTCAGAGCAGATCTCAGCTGTGAGCAGAAAGCCTTGGAAGAGGAGTCCTGTCCTCATGTCTCAGCACTGCCTCAAGTCCCCAGGGTTCCTGAATGATGCTAGAGCAGAGGAGAAGGACACCATGTGAGAATATTCCTTACCTACCCAGAGTCTGACCTGTGGTTCTGGGAAAACAGATGGACGTTTCCAACACACTGGTATGGGCAGTCGGATTTGTGCACGCTCTTCACTCCTGCCACAGACAGCTGTCATGTGCGTACACATGAAGGTGCTTTCTCTTGGTGTTGGACAGGTGGTGGCAGCAAGTCTTGCTAGATTCTGTTGAGCTTGGACTTTAATTTTCATTTCAATTCACAATCCAATTGCCTATACAATGGGGCCACTTTCTTCAAATCCTCTAAATGGAGCCCATTTCTCTTTTCCAGCTCTGCCCTTCACTGGTACCTGATGGGGGTTGGGCTTCCCCAAGTGAGCCTTTGGTTTGGGCAAGAACTGAGAGGGTGCCCACTAGGGGTACAGAGCTAAAAAGCTACACTCACCTTACAGGACTTTCCAGTCTTTGGGAATATTTAGGGAAAGTCATCAAGCAATATTAAGCACTGCATAAGCCATACAGGGTATAAGAGTTGGGGAAGTAGCAATGGAATCCCCTTCCACTGGAACAGTTATAGCAAAAGGACATATGAAGTGAGCATGAAAGGGAGTGTAGGAACTTACCAGCCAAAAGGTGGAAAAGAATGTTGAGCAAATAAACAACTTGAACAAAAGCATTAGAAATGTCAGGGGAATAAAAGCACTTCAGTATGCTTTACCTAGGATATAGGAATATATGTGTTACAGGGAGAAGAATAAGGGAGAAAGACAGGATTGAAGTTGGGCAGTGGTGAGCCTTCAACATTGTGCCACAAAGTTTGAGTTTCATTATATAGATTCTTGGAATTCACTGAAGGACTTTAGCCATGACAGGGACACGTCTAGTCTTATATTTTCAATGTGTCCTTTGGTGGCGGAGAATGGGCATCTGAAGAATGCTGCATGAGGCAGGATCAGAAGGAGGAATAGAAAAGATCAGGAATCACGTGGACTTCAGGGAATGTATTTCTGACCCTTCAGGCTCTCACCTGACAGGGAAGTGGGGTGTCCAGAAGGAGCAAGTTCTCCATCAGGGAAGGGGAACAAGCAGAGGGCAGTCTGCCTTCATTTCCTTCTTACTGAGCTCCCCCAGCAGACCCCAAGCAAACCCTGGTCTTCCCCGCCACCCCACAGACAGGAGGGGACACAAAATCAAAGCCTAATGACAGGGCACTGAGAAGAGAAAGGAGGTGTCATTTGGCAAGCACTGCCTCCTCATAAATGGTGGGAGTTGGGGAGACACATACTCTCCTCCTGGTGGTTGTGTGAGACTGTGATGGATGTCCGGAGCTGGCAGAGCCATGCTGTGACTGCTGTGGGACAACACATAAGATCACACAGGTCACTTCAGAGCACTGAGCCAATGAAGCTGCTGAATAAACAACCCTAGAATTTTGTACACTCAGACCTCTTGCTGCATAAGACAATACCATAGCTCAAACTGTGTTTAAGTCCAACGCGATGTTTCTTGATGCTGAATTCAGTCAACTTGGAATTTTGATTTCATAAAAAAGGCAACATTAAATGCAAGTCCAGCTCTAAAAGTCCTATAGCATGGATCTTGAATATGCCCAAAGCTTTGCACATTGAAGGCTCAGATCTTAGCTTGGAGTGCTATTTGGAGGTCGTGCAAACTCCAGGAGGTGGGGACTATGGAAGTAAGGTCACTTGAGGGTGTGTCTTTGAAGGGATATTTGGACCTCAGCCTTCTTCCTTCCTTCCTTCCTTCCTTTATTTATTTATTTATTTATTATTTAGCTTTCTGGCCATGATGAAATAAGCAACTTTTCTTCACCATGTGCTCCCAACCATGCTATTCTGTCCTGTCACAGAACTGTAAGGGATGTAACCAACTGACCAAGGACTGAACCTTCTGGGCCAAGACAAACCTTTCCTCCTGAATTGTTTGTTTCAGGTATTTTGTCACAGTGATGGAAAACCAACTAACAGAAACCGTGAGTGAGTAATATAGATTCTGATTGAAATTCTTATGGTCAAGACTGTGTAGGACACTATATCTACATTCTTTGAAAAAAAAAACACCCCTAGTTAATTATGATTACTCCCTTTCTCTCAAGTGGCTGCCAGATAGTCCTTTTCAAACTCCTTCCACCAACTCTGTCTTCCCTAGCATCTACCCATTTCTAGATTTCCTTTTCAACCTTTCTTCTTTATGCTGAGCAATGTGGGTTCTCTCCCCTTCTCCATGGAGAACACAGAGGATGTCCCTGAGACCCATATGTGAGAAGGTGTATATGGGAGGAAACGGGTGAGGACAGAACATCTGCACATGGCTTTGAAGGATGAGTAGGAGTTCACCAAGTGAAACAGGGAGACAGGCATTTTGAAAATTGGAAATCACACATAAGTCTAACAAACCTATTTTATATTATGCCCTGAAAATGCTAAATTTGAAGTCAACCTATCAGCCTCATCTGGGAGGCTCTTGCCAGGTTCAGGGTAGAGAGCTGGACCCACAAGCTGAAGAGAGGGATGAGGGAAGAGTTACTGGGACCACCTGGCTCCAGCAGCTGGGTGGATGTAGTACGGGGTGTAGGAGAGGTGGGGAGACATTTCCCAGAAGGAAGGTGACGGAGTGCAGCTGAGGACAGCCCTGGTGTCCAGCAGCAGGTTAGAAGACCTGACTTGGGGGAGCTGTCACATCCCTGTCTTTCTGGCTGGGATTCAGAGTTGTGGGTGTGAGCATCATGTGCTGGGGAGATGTTCTCTTCCAGACATCAAGCTATGCTGCTTGGGGTCACGGTCTTACAATACTGGCTACATGATCCTGTGAATCTGCTTTACTTTTCTGTGTCTACCTCCAAGCTGGGGAAATAAGAATGTTCACTTCAACTTCATAGGGTAATGGTGAGGACTGAATCTGGTGGTTGCAGGCAGAGAGCTCATATGCAGACACAAGAAGAAGCTGGTCGTGAGCTACTAGTGACTATGCCAGAGTCTTACCCCTGATATTTTTCTGTCCTGGTCCCTGGAGGCTGCAGAGGGGCTGCTGTTTTGCCTGGTGGTCTGAGCTCAGAAGAGAAAGATTCCTCAGCACTGCCTATACTGTACCTCTCAGTACTCCTGAAGGAACAGTTGTGGAAGCAGGTGCTAGTGTTGCCATTCGCAGGTGTGTCTGCAGAAGCCGAGAGGCCCTACTCCCTAGCCCTGTCTCCCAACAGGAAGCTACCATCAGCTGGCGTCTGTCCTGCACTCAGTTCTGCCGCCTAGACCAGCCTCCTCCCTCTCCCATGGTGATGGTTCTGCAAGTGCTGCAGTTAGTGGGATTTCCATCCAGTTCTTCCTCTGTGAGTCCCAAACCATGCTTTCTCCATGCAAGACAGGGTGTTAGGGTAGGCCACCTCTCAGTTCAGCCCTCTGCCAACCCCACCTGGCAGTCAGACAGAACAGGTGCCTTCCTCGGAGCTTTCTTGCTGCTGCACTGGAAATCTGGGCAGAGTGAGAAATGTTCCTTCAGGTCAGTCAGACAGACTAAGTGCCATTGACCAAGTACCAGCACGCACAGGTCCCATGTGAAACACTGTAAGTACAGACTGCATGCCATGCTCACAGGAACCCAGAGCTGGATGTATTTAATAGCACCATACTGTGGACTGACAACAAGGAATCTCAGTGGTCCCAGTACCAAATAAATAAATAAATAATATTTTAAAAAAATACATAAATGAATCTCAGTGGTACGTGATTTGCTTAGGGTCATGCAGATGTACATGCCACATCTGCTATCAATGTCTGTAACTTCGTGACTCAATCCCATGCCTTTTATTGTGTCCAGATTAACTCTCTGCTGGAGGCAAAGTAAAGGAAATTCAAATTTCCAAATTGATCTGGAAAAGGAAACAAAGGGGACATGACTGCTACTATAACAGTGGGAACAGAGCAAACAGCCACTTTACTCGGCTGCTGTGGTTAATATTACAATTTTAGGTGTGTATATGTGTATGCATGTGTGTTCCCTTTTCAGTCACAATGGATTAACACCTCTCCAGGGGCATTGAGTCCTGAGAATATAAAGACCTGCAAGAACAAACTCTACCCTGCAGAAGCTCTGGATCTGTTAGGGTTTAGTGTAAGAAAGAAGCAGTACCTGGAGATCCTAAGGAGGAAGTACTTTGGGCAAAGACCCAGCAGTTTAGAACACACCGGAAGGCTAGAGAAACGGCCTCCAGGCTGGGCCACCAGAGAAGCCCTCCAGAGCACTGCAGAACTGACCACCAGGGGGTCACTGCTTCCACAGCTGCTGATGAAGTGGTCAAGCCCAGAGCATACTTCTGAAGCTTCAGTTCTGCCACCATGGCAACTTTCTCTGTGCCCTAAGGAGGTGCACAATCTAGTGCATTCTAGGACACATTCTACAAGCTTACAAACCAGTTGGCTAAGAAAATGACTAGTGAAGAAACTGAGAAATTGGTAAGAACTGTACAGTAGATGAAAGAACAATGGAGGCTTTTCTGAGGAGTGGACCTTGAGCCAAGGGCTAAATGACAGGATGAGGCCAGCATGTGGAGGAGGGTTTCCAGCATGTTCAAAGGTCCCAAGGCACATGACAGCTTACTGTGTCTGAGGCCCAGAAAGAAGCCAGGGTGTCCAGACAAAGCAGCGAAATAAGGAAGAATGAACAAATCTTAGTAGGGTCATACCAAGAAGGACCATGGGGACCATGGTGGGAAGTCAGACTTTGTTCTAAGAGTGACGTGTAGTCACTGGAGGCTTTCAAGCAGGAGAGTGACCTGATCTGATTCAGGCTTTTTAAAGGTCATGCAGGCTCCTGGGTAAGTGATGGATGGAGGATGGCAAGGATGGGGACCGGAGGCCACAGGAGGCTGTTACAACAGACAGGTTTGAGGTGATTTGGAACAGGATGCTGGCCCAGAAAGTGGAGTTCAGATCTACCTGGCCCCAGCCCCTCCCACACCTAAAGGATCCCCTTCCTCTCTACATCTTGCTGTAGCTTTCATTGCCCTAAACACTGCCAATAGATCTGAGTGTGTGTGTGGGGGGGTCTGGGGCAAGGCAACACACTTTGTTTTTGGGCAGCTTTGTGTGATGTGCCAACGCTCAAACGCACCTGGATTGCAGAACAGGTTCTACTACTTACTGTGGGTCTTTGGGCAGGTTGCTTCATTTCTATAGGTCTCAGTATCCCCATCTAGAAAATGGGAATGATACTGCCTCCTGGGGCGGTGAGGATGAAACGTGACAATGCCAGGCCCATGGGACAGTTGCAAAGGCTTTTGGTGACAAGCAAATTGTTCATGCTTTTCGTTTCCTCTTTACCCACTCTCCTGCTGCCCAACACGAGAGCAAGGAGGGAACCAAACAGCAGGTCTGCGAAGCCTCTAAGTGACGGAAACATCAGCTGCAGAGGTACAGGAGCTGAGCACTGCTGTGACAGCAGTGGTGGCAATGAATGATTTATGTCAGGCATAATGGTTACATAAGCAGCTGTTACACTTTAAAAGCATCATGCAAACAATATGAAACATTTATTTAAGTGGTTCTGCACTATGGGGAATTTGATTTAATCAGTCTTTATTTCTGTTCTCATTAGAATGAAGTCTGGCAACCCTAGTAGACAGCCCTGCCTCCATTCAGTAGCTTCCAGCTACCAAAAGCAAATATTTTTACTGTGCCACAATTAAACATTTATACAGCACCCGGCTCCCCATCTGGCCTGCGGATGAGAAGGGAGAGGCAGTGAATTCATGTCGCAAAAATCTTGTGCAGAAGAGAGAAAGAAGCACCCCCGCATCTAACAGAATTAATAAACCATTCGAAGAGCCCATTGGAGAATGAAAAAGTTCACCAATTCATAAAATTTCTCTGATGTGCTGTGAGCTGTAGGTAGGCAATCCGAGGATTCTCTGAGTTGGCTTTTCATCTCTGCTATTTTGGGCCAAGTGGGATTTTGTGTTTTTTATTAGAATGCTAATACTGTCACAACTCAGAATCCATGGGCGATGCTAAGAAGATTTTCTGAAGATGATGTGATTTACTTGAAATTCCACTAAGATTTGCATGTATTATATCATCAAATTCACTGGAGATGTTCACTTGGAGAGAGGAGAAGGAGGAGCCTATAAGGGGTTTTATTCTATTGACAGAACATTATTTCTTAATCTAGGTGGTGGTACATATATATCTTGTGTTAGCCTTATATTTTCTGCATGTTTTAAATAGTATGTAATACAAATTGATAAAAGAAAGTTACTAGGTATTACAGTCATAAGACCAAAAATTCCAGTTGTGGCTCTACCATGATCTTTGTGAACATTTTTACTACTGACTTTCCTGAGCTTCAGTTTCTCTGTCTATTAAGTAGCAGCAGTAGAGCAGTGCTCCTCAAAGTGCACTCCTTGGAACTCTTCCCAAGTGATGTCCCTTTAAAATAAAGGGTACAATGGTTAGGAAGGCTTGGGATATACTGGATACTCTCTGTTCCATGGGAAAATCATACAATGTTAAGGTTCTGGGAAGTTCTGTGGCAACGAAGTTTGGCTATGCTAAATATTTAGTAACATGAGGCCCTGGCATTCTGTGGGGCCTGTTATTCAAGATTATCTCAAAGCTCCCTTTTGATTCTAGGTTAAGCCAACCATTTAGGTTGTCTTCTTGCCTCTGTACAGGACAATCTCTGGCCATTCTTGGAACAAATCAAGTGGACATCCCAGCCAAGCACTGTGCTCTGGATCTGCCAGCTGGGCACCCTCTTTTCTGTGCGTTGCCTCCTCTCCCTGCCCCTGGGCTCCCGCCCTCCCACTGCTGAGCAGCTCTTCCTGAGCCAGTCACTGGAATTCATGGAGTTTCCTATCTCTCGTCTCTTTGACTTCCCAACCCCAGAAGTAGAACTTGTCCAGAGTGTTGCTCACGATGAGCTGATAAAGCTGAGGAGCAGAGAGGCTGTGTCACTCTGTCACAACCACATAACTAGACAGCAGAGCTGAGACTAGAGCCGAGTTTCCTTCTCCTTGTCCTCAGATCCAATTTACAATCTGCCCCTGCTCAGTTTAAGCATGCACGTCCTTGTATACTATCACGACGCTGTTTCTCTTGTTGGTCTATGATTGTTTTCACTCCCACCCTGGGAAGAGTATGATATCTTTAGAGGCAGAAGTCACATGCATGTGCAGGGGACCCCAAGGACAGCATGGTGCTGAAAACACTGTCACCACCAAGTTGGCGAGTGTCCCAACTACTGCTTTCCTCCTTGCTAAACACTAGTCCCTCATCCTCTCTCCAGTGATGTGGTCCCGTCGTTTATTGATACAAAGCTGTGTGTAAACCTCCCTCTCAAATGTGCAGTAATTCAGAAGTCTGGAACCACACTGCATCTCATCAAGGTGTCTTAATAATTCACACTGGGAAAAAAATAAAACCATGGTTAACTGGGATCCAAGGATGCCATGATAAAGAAAGGAACTCAAGTTTTTAAAGATTTGTTTTTTAAAAAACATGCATTTTGAACAAAAATATCATTTTCCAATAATTCTTCTTGTGGCTAGGAAACAAGAGAGACCACGACTGACAGTGTGAGTGATGTGAATCTTCCCCACGGGTACATCTCTGCCCTGGGGACATCATCTCACCTCCCTTCCTGGCCCAGGTTCTTTCTCTTAGCTGATTCCCAGGCGGGTTTGCTGTGATCTAGGCTACAGACTGTTCCCTTCCAGACAGTTTTCCAGGCAAGCAGTGTCCATCCGCCAGATGGCGGTGTGCCTGTGACAGAATCACGCAGCGCCTGCTCAGATTTGCTAGACCCGCAGCGTGCAAGTGGGCTCTTGCCACTTGGGACTACAGAGCCCTTGCACTGTGGCTGGTCTGAATTGAAATATGATGTAAATTTAAAACACAGGCTGATTTCAAAGAGAGAATATGGAGAAGAAGAGGAGGAGGTAGAGGAAGAAAACAAGACAAAAGCGAGGAGGGAGGAGGAAACGGCAAAATCCCTCATGATTATTTGTTTTATATAGAAATGACTGAAACTAATTTTAGACACATTGGTTTAAGTAAAACATGGCATCAAAATTTATTTTTGCCTGTTTGCTTTTCCACGTTAATGTGGCTACCAGACAATGAATGCAATGTTACCCATGTGGCCTCACCGTGTTTCTGCTGGGCACAGATTAGAGACCAAGTGGATGGGGAAGGGTGGCGCTGGGGAAGCTGAGGCAGGTGCTACACTTCTGCATGAGGTGAAAAGCACGTGGGCTCTGGCAAATGACCACAAGGGCCTGGGGCTGTGGCCCCTTCATTTATTTTGGAGCCATGACTTAACCATTTTAAGTTGGTTTTCCCCATCTGTCAGTGGACGTAAAAACACTACCCTGTCACTCAGATGTTGAGGTTAGAGGTGGGACAGCCATAAATCATGGTCAACTCAGGTCTGCATCCCAGTGCAATTACTAACAGCAGCCTCTTTCAGTTGGATAATTTTCCAAGCAAAAGCAATAAATTACATGGTTTTCCTAGTTAAGTGAGGGTATGCATATTAACCACCTGGCACATGGTAAGTGCATTGTTTTTTGTGTGAAAAGATCATATAACTCAAGGAAGATGACAGCTTTCTTTTCTATAATTCCACATAACTTCTGACTCTGAGTCCCATTTCTGCTTGAAGCAGAAAATGCAGCTTAGTGATTTTCAGATACATTCAGTTCTTTCAGAATTACATTTAAATCCAGAGTTTTTTCTCATTCCTTTTTCCAAAGCAGCATCTGCACTGGAACAGGTACAGCTTATGCAGGGCATAGCATTAAGCATGGGAAGATATGTGGTCATGTGCTCCATTTTCCCTGATTTTGTTCCTCCCTCACCCTGGTCAATTTGTTTCTGATGCCATCACAGTCCCGCCATGGTGCACAGCCCTGTGGCCACTATGCAACCCCCAAACTCTCTGGGGTCTCTGCCTGTGTATCTCTGGGAACAGACCAGTTTCCTTTTCCAAGGTTGACACTGGAGGTGAACTGTCCCTCTCCCCTCCCTCAGCTCCTCTCTTCCATTTACTTAGATAAGGACTTTCTGTTCCAGGGTCAGGAAAACCTATTCAACCAGTAACACACAGACTTTGCACCTGCTGTGTCCCAATTCTTCTGCTAAGTTTATGAGATATAAAGATAAATAAGAAAGCCCACTACCCTTAAGGAAAATACAGTCTTAACCAAGATATTTACCCAAATTATCAAGCAAGAAATGATCACCTTCAGGAAAGAAGTATAAATAAAGTTCTATAAGACCTGGGAACTGTTACTGTGGAAAGAAAAGCCAAGACTGAAGAACTCAAGTGGATAAGATGGTGATAAGCAGTCCTGAGAGCACCTGGAAGTATGGAAGAGGACCTAGGGATCCAGCAGGGGTGAATGCTTGCAGGGGGCTCCATGTCCTTGGGAAATGAGTGAGTCAGTGGTTCAGTCTGATTGGAGGGAAGGTTGTTAATGAGAAGGAGACATCAGAGAGAAGTGTATTTTTGAAGTCTCTGGATGAAAGCAAGCAGAACCTGGTCCCATTGCTATAATTTTTGAGTAGGGAAATAAATAGGATCGGAATTGTATTTTGAGTTGTTTCAAAGAGACATTACTGCAGTTCATTTCAGAGGCATTAGGCACCAATGTGATACAAGAAATTAAAGAAAGAGGGGCAGACAAAGATGACTTTGAAGCTGGGAGTCAGTGGGGGAGTGAAAAAAAAAAGCGTGGTGCTTATGGAGGAGAGTATTTACTTTGGCAGTAAAAAAGAAAGTTCCCATGATGGACACCATGAGTTTCATGCGTTGTCTACTTGTCCAAAGGAAGATGTTGGGCAGCTGTAACTGGACAGGTGGGTAGGTGACATGGGACAGGTCAATCAGAGAGTCATGTTATCTTAGGGAATCAGGATGGGAAAAGAAAGGATATCAGTCAGGCGAGTGTATCAGTCAGATTCTTAACAGGAAGCAGATGCTATTCTAAATTTGAGAAAGGTTTACCGACAAGAGGACTAATGACAAAGGCATCAGTGAGGGGTCGAGAAAATATCAGTGGAAGTTTGAGAGCGGTGCCAGCACAACAGAAACTCACTACCCCTAAGCCAGAAGAAACTGAAGGAAAGCCCACTAGAACTCAGAAGACAAGTGTGGCATGGAGCTGGGTACCCTGAGGGGACGGTAGCCTTCTGTTTTAGTCACTTTCTTCATTGCTAAAACACAATACCCAATACCCACAATGTAAAGGAAGAGAGGCTTATTTTGCTCCACAATTTGGGGAGGTTTTGGTCCATAGTCAGCTGGTTCCAAGGCAGGACTGCAGGGCAGAGGGACACGGTAGATGGGAAGCTGCTCAAGGCAACCAGGAAGCAGAGGAGAGTGAAGGCAGAAGCCAGGCAGAGATAAACTCTTCCAGGCCACGACCCCAGTGACCAACCTCTTCCAACCAGACCCTGCCTTCTAATAGTGAGCCAGCTATGAACTCATCAGTGGATTATTACAACCCACGATCCCGGATCCCACTGCTTCTCAAAAGCCCCACCAATGAGCACATGAGGCTTTGGGAGCCCTCTGGATATGTAACGCCTTCTGCCAAGGTGACCTCTCAGATAGGGAGCCACATGAATATACATCCTGTCTCCCCACTGATGGAGAGTAGATCCTGGGGCGCAAATGGAAGGCTTTAGCAAAGCAACCAAGGTCTCTGTTGTTAGGGAGGAAGAGGCTCACTAATTCCTCAGGAGGGAATGATTTCTGGATGTTTATTCTTTTATTCAATAACTTTTATTAGGTTTCTTTCTTATTACACATGTAGTACATGCTCATCATAGAAAAATCAGGGGCTACAGACAAGCCAAATGAAGAAATTAAAAATCGGGAGGAATCCTACTCGTCAGATAAAATTGCTGCATACAAAAACCCAATTATTCTAGACTTTCCTGGTAACATGTAGAGTTTAGATGTCTTTTTATGCTCATAACTATGGATAGATGTCACTTTGAACAGCTTTTTGTGGCGGTACCACTATTTATTTAAATAACCCCTCTTAGTGGAAATTCCAGTTGTGCTCCACATTTTAGCAATACTGTGTCCCTGTGACCAAATACTTATATCCCCTGCAGCTTAGTCTTCAGAAATAGAAGCACTGGGGCAAAAAGGAATAATTGTTTTTAAAGATCTTGTGGCATAGTCTAGTATTAATTTTTGAAAGAGAATATAATGAAAGGATTATGGGCTTCTTGACCAAACCAGTTTTAGAAACATTAAAAACTCTGGGCAAATTACTTAAACTCACCAGACTTCGGTTTATACCTCTGTAAAGCAGCGATAAAGTAAACATATGTACTTGACAGGATTGTTGTTTGGATTGAGTTATTAAGGGTGAGGTTCTCAGCACAGAACCTACACAAGGTAAGAATTCAAAAGTTGTTGTCAAAAGCTTTCCTATTTGAGAAACACTAAGTGGTCTAACATTCTCCACACTAAGAATAGAAATGAGATGTTTTTCTCAGAGACATCCAATACCACCCTGGTCATGAACTGAAGCGTCAAGCAGAGAAGGATGCTCTGAGGGGGCTGAGTTCTAGGTTCCAAGACCAACAGGATGGTTTAACTGGACATAATGAGCCTCTCCCATGATCTTTCCAAACATTATTCATTAACCTGATTTTTAGGAGCGGTAGAAGCAGAGAATGCATGCCTCCTTGCCAGGGCCTGGACATAGAGTTTTGTATAAAGCTGACTGAGGGTCAATCCATATGCTTTGAAAGGCACCAGGGTTTGCAGAGCTATGAGCTGCCCGGTGGCTTTGCCTGTGGACAGAAGGACCCGCTTGCCTCCTGAGTTGTGGCGCAGGGTCATGCGAGCTCTGGCTGAAGCCTCAAAAGAGCAGACTAGATCCTCCCAACCTGCTCATCGTGAATCTAGGACATAGGAAAAAAAGAAAGAGGAGAGAGGAGAGAAGAGGAGTGAGAAAGGAGGAAAGATGAGAGAGGGAAAAAGGGAGAGAGAGAGCAAGAGACAGACAGAAAGACAGACAGACAGATACACCAGAGGGCAGTTTGGGGGCATTTGAATGGGAGACCTTGGGGATGTTTAGGGGGCTTCTGGAAGGCTTGCTCTCACTCTTGGAAAGTCTGCTCCCTTCACCCCAGCCTCCCAAGCTTTCTAATCAGATGTTTTCAGCTTTTGGCCTCCATTTTCTTCTCCTCCTCATCTCCTTTCTAGCACCTTTCAGAAGCCAAGCCTGGCTCTGCCTGTGAGCTTTGCAATAGTGGTCCCCTCTGCTGGGAGTGCTCTTCCTCAAACATCCCAAGACCAGCAACTTCATGTCATAGAGATGTCCCCTCCATATGGAGGTGCTCTTGGTCAGTGCCCCCTTACCTTCCTCCACTGGGGAAGCTGCTCAGCAGGAGGCCTTGGGGACAGGGAAACAACTGAGATTGCAAAGATGTCTCATGGAATTCACATCCAAGTGGGAAGAGGCAGATGACAATCAAATATAGGTTGAGATATCATCAAAATGCTCCATGGGGAAATGACACTGGATGACAGGATGGCAAGGCTTAGACCCAGTGGTTAGAAATCCCTCGGAGGAGAAGACATTAATGCTGGAATCACTCAGAAAGAAGGAACCAGCCTTGTTCCCCAGGGAGGCCACTGTAGCAGTTCTCACCCTGGATGATTTTTCCTGGGACACTTGTCACAACTGGGGTGTGGTGGGGGTGGGGAGGTTGCTTCTGGTATTGAGTGGTAGTGGCAGGGATACTGCTAGCTGTCACAGTGTGCAGGACAGTCCCTCACAACACTGAAGTAAACCTCTTGAGCATGGGTGCTGTATTGAGAATCCTGGGTTGCAGGATTAGGAACCCAAGGATGGGAACATATTAAGGGAAATATGGGGAAGACTCAGAAAGCAAATAAACAAGTACAAAAATAAGAATAAATTAACAGGAAACTCATCCTCAGCTTTCCTCTACCTTGCCCATACTCTCCTCACTCAGAAAAACAGTGAAATAACATTCACATATTTTAGCTCAATGGTGTCACCTCAGAAGGAAAGAAAAAAAGAATATGACAGTAAATACAAAAATATTAAAATTTACCTAAAATAACAGCATTTATGAATCATTAAAAATATTCAGAAAGTTTGTCATTCAGAATTCATTCAACAAACCTTTGCTGAGCACCTACAATGTGCTGATATTGGAGACTTTGCCACATAAAGGAGATCCTTCTCCTCATTTCCACCTCTCCCCTTTCTCACCATGCGCAGAAGAAAGAAGCGCCCAGGGTAGGGGGAAGCCTGGGTAGATCCACAACATTTACTTTTACTCCAAAGAACACTCATCAAATTTTTAGTAGAAGAGCTCCAGTAGATTTTGATACAATGAATAATGATTTCTTTCTTTTAAACCCACATACACATTTCGGAGGCATTACTCTCCCAGGAAATTCTGAAACAGTGCACATCTCTGTTTGACTCAGACCATGAAGACAAAGAAAATGAGGTCAAAGAAGCATCATTCTGGCCCTGGTGACTCTGGGTGGGGTGAAGGGGTTCTACAGTTAGGAAAGTTAATTCTGGGAGATGCGCCCATTCTTCTGTTCCTATAATCATTTTCCTTTCGTTTCCACTGGTGCCTTCATTTATGTGACATTAGAGTAGGAATAATTTATGGGGTACTTTTTGACTTTCAAAAATCATAGATTAATCAGCTCAGGTAATTCCTGAATCTTCACAACACCCTACAACATGGCTGCTGTTATCATTATTCTCATCTTGCAGACAAGGAGACTAAGGTGTGCAGAGGCAGAGGGCCACGCCTGAGGCAGACACGGGTAGATGATGGGATGTGAGTCCATCGCTTCTAACTTAAGACCTGGTGTCTTTTCTAGCACCACACAGCTGCAGCTAAATGCTGTGACATTTTAATTGTGCATAGCTACGTTCAGAAAGGTTTCAATTATAACAGGAAATGACCACCCAGAGTACCAAGGAATGATCAATTGGAAAATGTCCCTTAGAGTTCAGCCTTCAGTCCCCAAGCAGAAGACCCTGAGAGACTACGCCATCTTCCACCTGCTGGGAACTTGCAGCCTCCCAGGGAGTTGCAAATCCACCCTGGCCTGCTCCCTGGAGCTCAGCTAACATCATGTGTAGACCACACATCTACAGATCCACTCACCATCACACATCTATTCACTCATTTCAACAGATCTTTATCGAGCATCTACTATGTGCCAGATGCTGCTCTAGCATGGGGGTAGAGCCCTGTGGGAAAATTAACAATCACTGGCAGTGTGTAGTTTACATACCAGTGGGTGTGTGGATGCAGAATGTGAGACAGATGATAAACACAGAGAGTAGTTTCTTTTTATCTTACGTATTACTTTTTGTGGTTTCAATTACCTGCAATCAACTGCAATCTGAAAATATTAAATCGAAGATTCCAGAGATAAATGATTCATAAATTTTAAACTATACACCGTTCTGAGTAACGTGATGAAATCATATGCAACCCTGTGGCAGGATGTGAATTATCCCTCTTTCCAGAGTATCTAACCTGTATATATTATCCTTTCAATAGTAATTCAGCAACAGTGTTGGATATCAGACCTATTGTCCTGGTATCATGGTGTGTATGTACAAGTAACCTTTATTTAACTTAATAATGGCCCCCAGGCCCAAGAGAAATGGTGCTAGTATATGCCGTTAAATGCTTCCTTTAAGTGAAAAGGTGAAAGCCCTCAACTTGATATGGAATGAAAAAAAAATCCTATGATGAGGTTACTAAAACTGATGGTAAATTATTGTTGTTACTCTCTTACTGTGACTAATTTATAAATTAAACTTTGTCAGAGTCATGTATGTACAGGGAAAAACATAGCATAGCACATACAGGTTCAGCACCATCCATAGCTTTAGGCATCCACTGGGGGGCTTGGAATGTACCCCCAGGGAAAAGGGGGAGCTACCACAAGGAAATGCAGAGTGCCTTAGATGGTAACAGGTGCTGGGCGGAAAATAAAGCAGTGCTCATAGAGCGGGAGGTATGTGGTGTAAATGAGATGTGAGGGAAAAATTGTTTACGATGGTCAGGAAAGATCTCATTGCGAAGAGGGTATCTGCACAAACTGAAGGATACGGAGCCACATGGGTGGGTGGGGGGAAGCATCCCAGGCAGGGGCTGTTACAGAGGCTGAGAGGCAGGCTGAGGACCAGGGGAGAAAAAGCCCGCAGATGAGGTGCTGGAGCAGGTGCGCCCTCTACACTGCACCACCAGAGGGAGCTACATTCCATGGCTCTCCGTCCTAGACAGTACTGCAGAGATTTCCAAAAAGGGCTTTTTGTTTGTTCTTTGTTTTTTCACACTTTTCCAATGATATCCTGGGACCAGATGTTCAGAAATCAAACTTCTAGAGTATTTCTGCACATTTTAAATAGTAAGAGTCACTTCCTAACACTTCCTTACAGCATTTTTCTGTTGTTTCCATGAGTAACAGGTAAGTTTTTCCTATATTATTTACCTCCCACTACTAGAATCCCCAGTGGCTGCCCCTGGCTAAAGGAAATGTGATCAACTTTTTGATCTGGCATTCAGGGCTTCATCAGCCATATTTTCTCCTGCTTTTCTGCTATACAGAGTCTACCTGCTTCTTCAGCAGACATGGCGTGAGGGCCCCGCAGAAGCCAAACAGCTAACAACTGAAGGAAGTTGATCTGCCTGATGGGGCTGACTCAAACTGCACTTTGAGGCCTGCCTAGCAGTTCAATGATCAGCCATTCCTGTAACCCATAGGTCCTCAGAAACGTCTTGCTTTTCAACTGTTTGTCCTTTCATTGACTCTGATATTCACTCATTCCACAAGCGTGGACCATCACTTGATAAGTGCAAGCACTTTGCTAAGAACTAGGGACCCTACAATGTGAGACATTACACCCCAGCCCTCAAGATGGAATATTTTTTATGCTCTCTGAATCCTTCCTATCTCACCGAGGTTCCACTTACCCCAAGCCTGACCCTCTGAGAGCATGGTCAGCTCTCTCCACCAGCCTGTACAAACATACTCTGGGCCTGTGGTTAGCACTTGATCATGTCTCACCTCTGCTCCAAAACATAGGAATAATTTTTTTTTTAATTTTAAAAAAGCAAAACAGAAAAAAGGTAGAAGTAATACAGAATTTAAAAAAAACAGTAAGAAATCATATTAGTCAATATATTACATATTGTCGTCTTAGAAGTAGTTGTTCAAGTTACAAAATCTAGGCATAAAAAAATCAGACAATCAAACAATGACAGGACAAACTATTCTTTCTAATGAACTAACAGAGAATTAGTAGTATAGTTATCTATCTTGCCTACTTATACATACATAGTTATATGTGTATATTTACAAACATATAATCTTTTCCTTTCTTCCATTTCTCCTTTCCCCATCCCAGCTGTTCTTTAATTTTGAGCACTTTATTTCCTTTTCCTTATTACATCTATTGTACTTTACATTTTGGATCTTATTACTCTTTCAGTTTTTTTAATTGTTATTTTTTTTTTTACACTAGGGAGACAATACGATATTTACAAATGTGAGTCTGATTTATTTCACTTATGAGTATAGTCTCGAGTTGCCTCCATTTACCTATAAAAGCCTCAAGATCATATTTGTTTAAAAAAAAACATAGTAAAAATTTGATAAAATCTAACTTCCTTAGCCTGGCATTCAAGCCTTCTCCCTAATGACTCCACTAAACATCTCCTCCTCCTCTTAGAGGCCTTCCAGGAATGTTCATTTTGGGTTGAAGCAGAGCCACTGCCTGGTCCATAAACAAGGACATGCATATGCGTGCATGTGCACACACACACACACAACACAACACACACATACACACATACTATTCTCAGGCTGGCCTCCACCAGAGCAGCTGTATTCCCCAGGGAATGAGAATCTGGTCTTCAAAGACACAAATCCCTGCGTTTGAACTGAGGCTCTGCTACATACTGGCTGTGTGGAGATCTCCATCCTTTTTGAGTCTCAGCTTCTTTATCTGTAAAATGGGCACCATCATCATGTTTGCCTTCAAGCAAGGGAAAGGAGATACTGTGAGGATAAAAAAAGTAAACAAATGCTACAGAGGAGCACGAGCACTGAAGCTGGTCCACGCCTCCTTTGCATGGTTCCCAGGATGTGTCTGGGAGCTCTGTGAGGGCAGCAGAGATTTGCTCCCTGCAGAAGCCCTGGAGTCTGTCAGAGCCTGTGGCAGAGTTGTTTAATACATGTTCCTTTGGTGAGTGATCATTTGTACTGACAGAAAAATCTCTCAACCAAGAATAGCGCTAAGAGTCTACTATGGGAGCACTAATAAGAATAATAAGGCAAAACTGGGGAGTCACACCTGCCTTCATGGGGGTCCTGTTTAACAACCTTCCAAGGTTTCTTTGTGCATCTGCACTGAACCTCAAAATCCTCCTGACAGATTCACTCATCAAGTTCTTTTTTATCTTGATGCAAATAATTTATATTTTCCCATTATAATTTAATTTTCTCCCATCCTCCCAAACCAGAGCACTTCACTCATGGAGATGTGGGCCATTGCTTGCATTTATAGCATCCCTATTAATCCTGCCCTGACCTCTGGGCCCAGAGCTCAGCCTGGGGAAACAGCTAGAGTTCCCTTTCCGCAGGGCCTATTAAAATGTTGTGCTGTTAATTGGTCCAAACAGAAGATGAGCTATAAGAGAAGAAGAAGAAAAAATAAAAAGAGCCAGCTGTCTTATTCCATTTCAGGGTGCAGGAAGGACACTGGAGTGTACCTGCGTTGTGTTTGTGATCCCCTGTGTGATCACAGGGTGGGCTGATGAGGCCGTGTGGTGAGGAAGCATGGCTGGGGGGCTTGTACCCCTCCAATGGCTCTGCCTGGGTTCTGGTTGTTACACTGAAGCTTAGCGCACAACAGAAAACACTGTGAATTCGGATTTGTTCATCAGTAATTCTGGTCCTAAAAATGCCAACCAAATATTCCTAGGTAATCTTTTGGTTACTTCTTGTCTTTGAGCATTTCATATTCTTCAGCCACAAGTAAGTGCTTTGTGGGTATTAATCCCCTGAGCCCTCAAAACAATTCATAAGAGAAAAAAATTATTTTTGCCAATTTACAGATGAAATGTTGAAAATGTTGAAGAACAATAAATGTATGCAACTCAGCAAGAGCCAACCAATGAGAAGCCTCTGTAGAACAGGCACAAGACACCCTATTCTCAGTGAAAGCCAGGGAGCATGGTTTAATAAAAGGGGCACAGGTTGGGCGCCAGTCTCCTTTTCCCTCTTGGCTTGGAGTCTCTGTATCACTCAGCCAACCCTAAATGGCCATTCTTCTGGTAGAGGAGGGATCGCACCCCAGACTGATGGCGCAATCTGTACTCACAGCCACTGTACAACACAGCCTCTACCAGCTCACTCATGGGAAATTTTTGCCCAAGTAATGAGAGCAAAGCTAGGATACAGAAATGACTCAGCCTTTTTGGTTTGTTAGCAAGTTCCCACTAAGACTCTGGGTCTAAGGCCTGAGAGCAATTCTCAAGGTCTTGAGACCCTGAAGATAAGTATTAAGGAGTCTCCTTATGTATTTGTGTATTCAGGAACCTACTTCAAGCCAGGGAGGGCCCAGAAGATGCTGTGAAGCTTAAGATTTAAACTCTAGGAAATGACACAGTGGACAAGGAATGGCAGAGTTTGTGTCTCTGATTCACTTCTTACTGCTGCTTGTGTGACACATGTATACACACAGACACACAGAGCAACTCCTGCTTCTGTGGATCCTCACTACCTTGAGACCCACCTGTCTCAGCAGCCTGCTCTACTACTCACAAGGCCTGCAGCACATAACCTAGAGAGAGGAACAGGGTTCTCAGGAGGACAGCAAAGCCCAGCTGTTTGCCTGGGCCCAGGGGAGCATGTTTTGTTGGTGGTGACCTTCAAGGAGTGAAATGTTTCTGGAGCAGCAGAACGTCCCTGAAGTACCTTCCTTTTTACTTAAAATACTCCTGCAAAGAGACTCACAGTCTGCCTGATCTCTCTCTCTCTTTCTCTTGTGCTTGCTTTGTTCTTTTCAACTGAGTTTTTTTTTTTTTTTTTTTTTTTTTAAATAGGGACTTCCCTGGTAGCTGAGAAAGCATTCTTTAAGAAGCCAGGGGACATTTAAAACACAATTTTTCCTTTCTGAAAAACCAAGCCAAACCAAATGAAACAAAACAACTCCAAAATGAGGCCAATTACTTTGTCTCCTGGCTGAGAAGGACAGGCCTGTATTTGGAGAGTGACCACTTCCTCTCTGGCCACTTTGCAGAGCCTGGGGGAGTGGCTGGGGACAAATGTAGTTCTACCAGGTATTTTCTACCCCCAAGTGTGGGGTGCAAGATAATTCTGTTCACACTCTGGGAAATCCCAGATACAAGGCTACTACTGAATTACTGACCAAGAGCACATTCAATAAGCATTTGATGACAGCAGATTATAGACAAGGATCTAGCTAAGCCGGGAGATTCCCCAAGGATTAATGAGTTCACAGCAAGCAGTTCATCTCCTTCCAATGGTCCTGCTCTAACAGAGGCCCCCGTGAGCTATTAACTCTTCTACAGGCAATTCTCTGTGAGCCAATAATTTCAATCATTTTCCATAATCCAGCAGTCATCTTTCATCTGACAATTTTCTCCTACACTTAATATCAATTGCTATTGACTGCTGGGAGTTTCAAGATGACAATAATAATCAGATGACATCAACAACAGCCTGTGCCTGTGTTTTTGTCTCAGAAGTTATTCTAAGTGCTCTACACATATTATCTCCCTTAATTCCTCTTGAAAATTAGAAACCATTGTTCTCCCCACTTTATAAAAGAGAATAAACACTGAGGCTTGGAGAGATTAAGACATTGCCTTTGATGCAGCAATGTTTTGAGCAATCCTGAAATCTATACCTATAAGTACACTATGACACATTAGGAACTCAACCAGGAATGTGACATATTTTCAGAGTCAGCCCTTGTTCTAGTAGTGATTTCTGTGGAGTTTGATTTGCCCTTAGCAAGCATACGGTCTAGGTGGAAAGGCAAGAATAGCAAATGTAAAAGAATGAGACAAACACCCAAGATAGACTCTAAGATGTGTTCTGTAAATTATAAATTTGCAGAACAGTGCCTTTCAAAGCGCAGTGTAAAGAAACGTAGTTCCCTGGACTAGTAATACGTATTTTAAAAACTACTCAACAGTGACATTTCATCAGTGCTGCATTCAGCTAAATATTGTTAGTTTTGCTTCTTTACTGCAGGACTTCTCAAAACCCTTACTCTCCTAATCTACATGAGACTCTCAGTACTGCATTTTCTTATTTATAAGATGCCATCAATTATAGGATGCACCATTTATCCAATAACTACTTTCCCAAGTTATAGGCATTTTCCCATTTAAGTACACACTCATGTGCCACATAATAAAGTTCTGATAAACACTAGACCAAGTATTTTTAGTGGACCCAAAAGATTATATCGCTTAGTGACACTGTAGCTGTCAGAGATTGTGAGTACACTCTAGGATGTTTATGCAGTGATGAAACTAACCACACATTTCTCAGAAGTTATTGTTCAGTGGTGCATGATTATTTCTATCTATATCTGTCTATATATCTGAAATGTAAGTCATGTGCTCATTTCTAAAACATTAATATGTGCTAATAAAGAAATCTGCTATTAAGCAGCATTTCCTCAAGATTGTGAACCATCTATGTTAGGCTGGGGCATATCAGAAAAGGCTTGGGGAACCACAGCCTGAGGAGAGACCTTTCTTAGAGCTGGGAAGTCAAGAAGACATGGGCTCCGAAGCTTAAAAGTGAGTCTTTAAGCCTGGGCAGGAGAGGATAAAGGGGAAGAAAAAAAGACAGAGAGACAGACAGATAGATGGGTGGATGGAGCAGGACACACACACAGAGAGAGAGAGAGAGAGAGAGAGAGAGAGAGAGAGAGAGAGAGAGAGAGAGAGAGGGCCAGGCAGATATAGGGCTGTTTCCTATCCCCTGCTTGGCACCTAGACAGGAAGTGGCCTACAGGAAGAGGAGGAGGATATTCTCAGAACATGCTGTACCACAGCCCTCATGGCCAATATAATCATCATTTCCACCAAGATCAAGCATTGCACATCAGTGATGTGCCAGATACTGTGCAAGGACTGGAGATATTATAGGGAACAAGCAGACAGGCCCTTGCTATGGGTTCACACAGTCTATTACACAGACAATGAAACCAGCAGCTGCAACCAGGCTAGCTGGGGTTATCATAGGACAAATGCTGTTGAGAACCCATAAGAGGAAGCCCTCCAGCCTGGGAAGTGGTCAGAAATGACTTCCTGGAGGAAGAAGCTGTTAATGGGGGTCAGAAAGATAGGGAAGAGGTGAAAATAGCAATAGATATTACTCTGAAAATAGGGATTGGGAAGCGGGTATTGGAAGGGTAGTTAGGAGTTCATGTTAGTGTGAATAGAGGGACCTGGTAAAAACTTGACATCAGTAAGTGAAAGGGCCAACCAGCGTCCATGGGGAACATGTGGACCTCACCTTGCAGGCATGGAAATGTGGTGTGGGGCATAGGGTTTAAGACCATGTGCTTGGGAGCCAGGTCAAGCTGAATTCGAATTCCTATGATAGCCCATCTAGCTGTGGGATCTTAGACAAGTAGCTTCCAGAGATAAGCCTCTGTAAAATGGGAATAATGGGAACATGTTATACCCACTGCAGAGCTATGGTGAGAATGATATAGGATAATGTATAAAAAATGCCTTGTACTCCGTAAAAATATTACTGAAGAGCTTTTTTTTTTAATTTTAAAAACAAAAACAAAAAAGGATAAAAATGATACAGAATTTCAAAACAAAGTAATAGGAAATCAATACTAGTTAATATATTGCACATTGTTATCTTAAAAGTAGTTGTTCAGATTACAAGATCTAGGCATGAAGAAAATGATTTTCACTGGTCTTTGAGTTGGACAACTTGGGATAGAGTCTGTCTCCCATATAGGTCAGCTGTGGGCAAACTTCTGAATCTCACCTGGCTCCCATTTTCTACCTGTCCTAAGGAGATGACACCTGTGGCAATTTTCTCACCATACTGGAAAAACTGGATAATGGAAAAGAGCTTTGGAAAAGATGATACTGGAAGAGAAACAAAATGTCAAAAAATACTAGAAGAGAATTATAGTGATAGACACTGTGTTCAGAGAGTGGGGTTGTGGGTAATATTTTTACCTCATCTTTCCACCATATGTTTTAAACAATGATGTGTTGATTATATCCATTTATGAAAGGAAAACAAACGTGTCAGTTACTGTGGGTATGATCCTTACTCTTTATAAATGCCTGCTCTTTCTTACATCCATAAATATTGCTTCCATTTATAACAACTGCACCTTCATCCCTTGTGGGAAATTGCATACAAACTCAATCTCTTGTGACAAAGACTCAGTGCTGGGGTTCCTTTCTCTAGTCCTCTATTTCTACTCTTTGTTACATTATTTCATAGGGTGAGCATCCTGTGAGCTAGAAGAAAATAATACAGATTATATTCATTGGTCCAAAAAAAGCAATGAATTATTTAAAATGGTACTAGGCTGAGGCTAAGCTGATGTTCCCACCCAATTTGGGTTTTCATCTGGGGTCTCCACTTCTGGGACCCTCTATTGCTGGTAGCTATGGAAAATGGTGGCACGGACTTGAGCACATAGCCACACATTCTTTTTGGCCTTGAATATTGTGGATATAGAAGGCCTGGGGTTCTCCTTGCACTCGACAGATAGAATTTCTTCTGTGGTGGGACTCTCCTGGTAAGGCTCAGTCCTTGCAATAAGGAAGGCTTTGCATGAACCTTTGGGGCTGAACAGGAAGTGGAGAAATTCATTAATATGAGAAGGGTTAAAAGCAGTTTTTCTGGACTACAGCTGCTTTTCTGGGTCTGGTCCCTGTTACATAACTCCAGGGATATTTTGTCTTGGACAGACTACTTTCCTCTTTTGGTCCAAGTCATTTCTAAGTTAAATATGTACAATTATGTCCTGCCACTTATTGCCCAAATTCTCACCATAATCCATTATGGATTATGATGTTTAGTTTAGAGATGAGAAAATTAAGGCACCGAGAAGCTGAGTAACCTGGCCACATTTAGCACCAGGAATGGGTGGGTGGAGATACGAAGCTCAGTCCGTTGTACTCAAGTCTGTGTCTTCAAATACTATACATGCAACCATGCCAACTTACTTTTCCCTATTCACTCAAAGAGCTGATCATTCTAGCTCAAGAGAGTCCTTTCAGTTTGTAGATCCCATATCAGTGATTTCTCATGAACATACCCTACATCTCTCTCCTGCCAACTCACTGTTTGTGCTGCCTCCAAAATCTTCAATATCATAGTCATATAGTTTTAGGCATCTGTATTAAAGCCCTAAGTTTGTTATCCAGGAGGAAAACATAATAACTATGAACACAATCATCTGATCTGCTAGCTGGTGTTTTAAAATCACTAGGAATTAAGGGAGTAAAGAGGAGACAGATAAAGTGCGAGGAAGTGAATGAGAGTGTCCTGGCTACTAGGAAGTTGAGCCTGGAGACATGCACATTTCAGCCATCTGGCTGTGGGACTCACCTTGGTGTTACCAGTTACATGGGTTTCTGTGAAGTCACCAGTATCACAGTTGAGCAGGGGCTTGATACACAACTGGAAGGGGTAGTCAGGGCCAGCCTGTGATGGGAGCCCATCTTTAGTGCCCCTGCTCCCCAGTTCAGGATGCAGATGGATACCATCCCTGATCCAGGAGACTCACCGTTGTCTCAGACATTAGGAGGTAAGAGCTAAAAGAGGCCTGTGTCAGTTATGTACTACAAGGTTGACCCTGAAAACATTAACCACACATGTTTGTGATGGAGAAAGGGCCTCCCAGCTTGTGCTCAGTTCCAGCTCCCTGGCCTGAGGTACCAGGAAAGCAGAAAGAACAAGGGAATGAAGGAGGCCCTGTAGGACAATGGTATCCAAGTACTGCAGAAACTCTTTTCATTATGGCCAGAGGAAAAGCAGCACAAATACCCAATACAATCTGACTGTATGTACAAGAATATTCAGATCCATTTGATCCCATTATTATATGTAATTTTAATGTATCAGTTAAAATAAGGATGATGATAATAGTAACAATAATAATAACAATAATAATATATGTACTTTGTTGGCTCTCCTGTTGGGAACCTATTCCAAGGAAATAATCAAAATAAAGAAATAATCATCTGCTTAAAGATGTTCTTTACAGTCCTAACTATAACTGGGAGAAATGGATATAATCTTTATGCTCAATAATTAGGAGATGCTTATGTAAATAGCAGTCTACTTATCTTCTAATCACTATATAAATAGTAGAAATAATGCCATGGAGGGTTTGCATTAATAAGGGACCATGGCTGTAATACAAGTACAAAACTTCATGTAATCATAGTAGAATGTACAAATGGCCACAACACTTTGTGAGTTCTCCATGAGTAGGTGATGTTTCCTTCCTCTAATGCAGCTGGGCTAGCCTTGTGATCCACTTGGACCAATACAGTGTGATGTAAGTGACACAGTATGAATCCCAAGATTGGGTCTCAGAGGACTTAGAGCTTTCATATCTTCTACTGCTCTTGGACCCTGTCCACATGAGAACAAGCTCATCTAACCTGTTTCAACATGTCTTTCACCCAAGCTGATAGCCAACCAACAAGCAGACCCAAGAGAGGCCACGAAAGGTCAAACGACCTCAGGTACATGAGTGAGTGCAGTTGAGATTAGTTCAACCCAGAAGAACCACTCAGGAGAATCACGAACCATTGTTGTCACTATGTTTTAGGGTGGTTTCTCATGCAGCAATTGATAACTAATACAGCAGTCTGTAATGATAACTGTGTAGAGAAAAAGCATAGACAAAGGAAAGAAGAATTGTGGAAAGAGTGATTGTGAAATGCACACAGTACATTTATTAAATAGTGGCATGATAAATTATTTTTCATTTATTTCAAAATTTTAAGACTATGCTTAAGTCATTTACAACAAAAAACAAGTATGTACTTTAAAACTAACTAAAAACTTAGTTTTTTTTCTTCTGGAGACATTCTAATTCAAGCCTCCCTGGCATGTTTGTGTTCACAGTTAGGTTCTCATCCTCAATTCCCACCTGCCATGAGGTGATGAAGTAGGAAACTAGAGCCACGTCTTCCAATGGAGGGACAGGAGCATGGGCTCCAGAGCGTGATCCCCAGGTCCACTCAAATGCTTCCTCACTGGATTAGAAATTGGAAGCTTGGGCATTATTTTCTGCCATTCTACGCATTTCCTTCTCTAAGACCCTATGGCATCCATAGGCCATATAATGCAAATGACCTCACAGCTCATAATCCTTAGTTTCATTGTGTTCAGAAAGCTCTTGAATCACATCTAGCACAGTAGGAGGAACCATTGGCATTTATAATGCAAAATTTAGTCTATAGCTCAGTCCTTTCTGGTTTCCACATTTATTGGCACTTACTATGTTGTAGGGTCTGGGCTATGTAAGGACATTCAAAGATAAACCAGCCACCACCTGCATCCCAAAGGAACACTTGGACTTGTGGGTGTGAGACTGTTATGGTTTGTATCTGGATGTCCCCCCAAAGGCTAATGCAGTGATAGGTTGGGTGTTTTGGAAGTGGCTGGGTGTAGGGTGTGTGAATGTGGTTTAAGGGTGTGATACTGGGATTAAAGGTGTGTCATACTGGATTAGTCCACTAATTGGTTTATCACAGTTCTGGGTGTAATGGGAAGCTCCATCCTGGGTGTGGGTGGCACCACTCAAAAGAGTTGTAGCCTAGCTGGCATAAAAGGGAAAGGGAAGCTTGCTGCTGTTGCCACCTTCCCAGCCTGCCATGGACTGTACTCCTCTAGTTGTTTAACAAAATATTGCCTGAAACCTCTACAAACTGTGAGCAGTTTTCTTCTTTAACTTGTAGATGTCAGGTATTTTGTCCCAGCAATAATAAAAGTAACAAAGATAGAATTCTATACATTCAAAAATCAGTGTTCTTCAAAGTTCAAATGACCACTTAATATATTGTCCAAATTGAGACAATTTTTAAAAATTACTTTTTGACACATAATAATTGTGCATATTTGATATGATGTTGGTATAATGGTTTGATACATATATGCAGTGTGCAGTGATTCAATCAGGGTATTTAGCATTTCTATTTCTTTAAGTGTTTATCATTTTTTTTGTGTTGGGAGCTTTCAAGCTCCTCTCTTCTAGTTCTTCATAAAATAAATAATAAATGACTTAAGCTACAGCCACCCTACTGTGATACAAAGCACCGGAATTTATTACTGGGGTATAACTCTATTTTCATACAAACTGGGATGCTTGAGAAAGAAAGTGACAACTAGAGGACCGTCTGGGGCTACTGTGAGGCCATATGGCCACTCTACCTATAGTGGACTCACAAGTCAAGATACATCCAGAAAACCAAAGGAATATAAACAAATGAGAATGAAAGCCAGTGGTTTCCCATAAATACATAAAAGAGGATCACATCCATAATGCACAGTTATGCTTCTTACTTTTTCCTGTACTTCTGTATTTTTCCTAACTGAAACTACTCCAAACCTCTCATGTCAAACCAGAAAAAATTTTCTAGGACACCAGCTCCAGCTTCAACAATCCCGTGGAAGGACAGGAGGAAGAAGGGAGGAGGATCTGAGAGTCTGAGACCAAGTATTGTTTGTGGAGTATGAAACAGCAGGGAGGTCTATGTAAATAAATTATATCAATTGTATTCTTGTACACATACAAATACACACACACAGACAAACAACACTGTATGTTAATTTAATGATAAAACAGGCCTACAAGAAGGAGGGGCATCAAATCCAACTGACCATTAATAAATGCCTATTGAATTATGACTTAAGTGTTATGATCTTAACAAAATCACACAACTTTTTTGAGCCTCAAATTTGTCTTCCAAAAAATAAGTAAAGAATGATTTATATGAACTAGGAATAAACAAATGAAGGACACTATGGCAGTCATGGCCAACTGACCCACTGAAGTTGATAACCCTGGCACCTCCAGTTCTAGGTTGTGTTATTCATGCTGAGAAATAACTATAAAAATCAGGGACTAATTGCTCTTTTCTAATTGTCCTTGCAGCTGGTGGGCTCAGCTGACCAGTCCCCACAATGGGCTATGAGGATGCGTAATACCTGTCATTTCCAGGCCAACGTTTTAGTGCACCAGCTGTTCTATCTCCCACATCTCTCCTACATGTACATCTCTCTGCCTCTCTAGCCTCCAGATGACTGCACTTGGGAAGCAACTTCAAGGCTACAGGATGGTGCAGTCATATGTTGGAATGAGTTTGGTTCCCCTAGCAACCACTTGAAGAAGAATCTCCTAAGCAGAAATATCCATACTGCATTTTCCAGGAATAAGAAATGCACGATTATTGGGCAATACCATTAGAATTGTGGAGTGGTTGCAACAACTAATTCATCTGGCTAATTGACTACCCTGTCAGGATTATTATATTAAGGTGAATTTGGTGACTTGAATGGTAGTCCCCCAAAGATATGTCCCTATCCAAATTCCAGAAACCTATGTATATGATCTTATTAGAAAAAAAGGATGTTGGCTGATGTAAGGTTAAGAGTCTTGGGATCTTACTGGATTACCAGAGTGGGTCCTAATCCATGATATGCGTCTTTATAAGACACAAAAGAGTAGAGGATACTTACAGAGGAGAAGGCTATGAGAAGACAGAGGCTAAAATCAGAATGTTGCAGCCAGTAGGAAGAAACACCAGAAGTCCATAGAATTTGGAAGAGGCAAGCAAGGAGTCTCTTCTACAGCTGTCGGGGAAAACACTGGAGCCTTGGTTTTATACTTCTGACCTACCAACCCATGAGAGAATGCATTTCTGTTGCTTTAAACCACTTAGTTTATAGCCATTTGTTGCAGGAAATGTGTCAAACTGCCATAGTAAGAGTGTTCTGAGTCTAGCACAGTGCCAGTCATAAAGAAGGGACTCAGTAAAAATGACTTTTAAAAAATCATCCCCAAAGGCCTCTCTAGTTCCCTCCTTAGAGACAGGGTCCTCTGGGTGCTATGCTTCCTGAGAGAGAAGACACAGTTCAGATCTCCTTTGTTAACTCCTGCAAGATTCTAGGGAAGCTCACAATAGTACTTGCACCCAGAGTAAGTGTAGGTCTTGAGACTTGCTGGAGCAATCTTATTATTTATGGATGACAGATGAACATTTTCATTAATGTGTAATGAAAGACATTAAAAAGCCTCTCTCTGCAGCATCTCTTTTTAAATGCCTGCAGGAGGTAGTTCCTGGAACCCCCTGCCCTGTAGGCAGCCTGGGAACCAGCCTCAGGCAGGAGGTCCTGGTTCAGAGAAGGTCTTTGTCACAGTGCTGATGGAAAGTGTCTGAAAACCATCTGAGTCATACCCCAGGCAGCGGTCTAAGGGAGGGTGTTAGGAAGACTGTGTAGGACCTAGTCGAAACAGGGTTGTGATATAACAAGCAAAGTGGAACCTATTGCCCAGTAGGTGTCTGTTCTCTAGATCACTACTCCCATGTGGCCATTTACATACAAATTAATTGAAATGAAAAGTTTAGTTCTCCACTGTGATTGATTTTTACATTCTCATTTTTACTTTTCTGTACTTAACAAACATTCTACAACTCATGTCTATTAGTTTGTAAATAGAAAACATTACAAACGCAGAAAGTTGCAGGCCTATACGATCTTTAGGACCCTTCAAGGGCTGATATTCTACAACTTGGCCATGGATATTTACAGAATAACTTGTCAAGAGCCTTGCTAGGAGGCTGCAAGGGGATAGACAAGGAACATCACTTAGCCCTTGGACCCTATACATACCTATGACAGTGGCTGATGAAGACTGAGGCCCAGAGAAGGAGGGGAGATCTCTTGTTTACTCCTGATCATGCATGTAAGACAGGCAGTGAACATGTGCTGAATGGCTGAGTGACTGAATGGCTGGGCACCAACGGATACCTCAGCACACTATGTGCCAAGCACTATGAAAAATTGCAAGGGGTGCTTCCTCCTTTAACCTTTATGAAAGGAAATTTAGGACAGACAGAATATTTCACTTACTACCACAGCAATATATGTTCTACCATGTTTATAGCAGCACAATTTATAATAGCTAAACCTTGGAAAAAACCCAAATGCCCATCAACCAAGGAATGGATAAAAAGATGTGGTGTTTTTATACAATGGAATACTACTCAGCTACAAAGAAGGACAAACTTGAGACTTTTATAGGTAAATAGATGCAATTTGAGGCCATAAGTGAAATAAATCAGACTCACATGTGTAAACATTGTATGTCTCCCTAGTGTAAGAAGTGGAAACAGTAAATAAGATCTAAAGTATACAACAGATACTATGAAATGGAAAGAAACTGTTCAAAAGGAAAGAGAAACTTGGGGGAGAGGAGAAAAGAAGGAAGGGAAAAGGAAATATATATATATATATATATATATATATATATATATATATGATAGTTAAGATAGTTATACTTCTAATTTCTATAAGCTCATTGAAAAGAAAGGTTTGTGCCTATATTGTTTGGTCAATTTTTCATGCCTATATCTTGCAGTAAGCGTAACTACAGTGAAGATGAGAATATGCATTGTATTAACTATTGTTACTCTTCTACTATCTTGGTTTTGAAATTTTGTATCATTGCTTCTTACTGTTTTTCCTCTTTAAAATAAAAAAATTTTCACTCACATACTGGAAAAAAAGTGTGAAATACATATGTGTAATAATGTTAAGATGATAGAAACCCTTTATTGTGGAATTTTGACCTAAAGGTCTGGTCTTTATTTTAGGGAAATAATCAGAAATGTACAAATATTTTATGCAAAGAATATTAATGAAGCAATGTTTATATAATTTGAGTTCACTCAGCTTTCTCCTGCCTGAGGCTAAAAATGAACAACTTTAATGCTGATATACAAATGTTTGGCTCAGGGCCCTAGCTGCAGAGCTTTCAGCTTCCCACAGATATTTCTGGGGGTTTTCAGGCAGAACCCCATGGGTTTAAGCCCTCTTTGCTCTGCCCTGCTGGTTGGCTCTCCTGCCTCAAAGCCACATACATAGGGAGAGGGACTGATATGTGCATGTGCCTTCAGATCCACTCCCCACTCTCTGCCCTGAAATCTAATCATATGGGCCACAGCAGCACGCTCCTGTTTGTTTACAGGATGAAGCCAATGCAAATCAGGTGATCTGGAGTAGGGCCCCAGGAGAGTGAGATTGGCTATTCATTCCCTAGTTCCCTCTGTGAGGTCTCCTTAGGCCGGTGGGGTGGGGGCACCCCACTCAAGGAGAGTCTCCTGCTGATGCTGGACATAGTTCTCCTTCCCTCAGCTCTTAGCCCAGTGCTGCCAGCTCCTAGGGTACTACATTATTCCCTGTGGTTCCTGATATCCTGTCCACAGTCAATAGTTCCAAACAGCAACTCAGGTTTCCAAATTTGAGTGTGTCCTCTGCAGTGGTGTTCTGGTAAACCAGTTCTGAGAAAGGAAAGAAGAAAAAGAAAGAAGGAAGAAGAAAAGAAAAAAGAAAAAGCCCCCTGATTTGTATTGTCTCCATGCTTCTAGTATAAAGGGGTAAACACTCCCGCTGCTGCTGTGGACTTCCAGCCCCTGGTGCTTCATCCCCTGGGTTGCAGAGGCTCTCTTGAAGCCAATGAGTGCCAATTCCAGCACTCTCAAGGACCCTGACCAATGCCAAACTCTCCATACTCCTGCTGCAGCTGCCTTAGGTGATGAGGAAGATTCCCTGTCTGTACAGGCCATTGGCCAAGGTTGTAGACAAGCAGAGGTGGAGAAAATCATTGTTTTTTGAGTCCAAAAGTAGCATTCTCCTTATGTTCTGAGTACTAAAAGCCGTCCTGTGAAAAGAATTCCCTCAGCTTCCAGCTACAGTACTGTCTCTTTCTCTCCAAGCCTCAAACTGGGCTGAGGAAGGGGAAGAAGTTGCACACTGCTATGATTCAAATATGGTTTGAGTGTATCCTCCAAAGATGATGGAACCTAAAAGAGGTGGGGAATGGTGGGAGGTAATTAGACCATTGGGTCTAATATAAACATAGGGCAGGACGTGGATTGGGGGGCAAAAAAGATTAATGCTGTTCTTATGGAACCCCAGTTAGTTCCCACAGAGCATATTTTAAAAAACAGTGAGCCTGGTCCCTGAATCTCTCTAGCTTCCTCTCTGACCATACGATCTCTCCCTCTCACATAGACTGCTGCCACAATGTCATCCATCCTGCAGTGACACATCTCAGGCCAAAGAAATAGGCCCACCCAATCTTAGATTTCCATCCTACAAAACTGTGAGCTAAATAAGCCTCTTTTTTTGTAAGTACTCAAGTTCAAGTATTTTGTCAGAGCAACAAAAAATGGACAGACACCTGTTGCCATCTTCTACTTCAATAGCTGTCCCATCTTTATTCCTTGGTTTGATTCCCAAACTCTAGCCTTACAATCGCCCTTAGTTCTGTTCATTTATGAAAAATGACATCTAAGTAAGCACGTGATTTAGGGATGGAGAGCGAAACAGGTCTCCTTACTTCCACTAAGCACAAGCGTCTTTGTTCCTACATATCCATCAACATAGCTACAATGAAATATGTCAGAGATTAGCCATACAAGGAAAACTGTACAGTCTCCCTAGAAAAATGTTTTATAACATAGGAAAATGATTCTAATAATTTGTGACATAAAAAAGCAGGATTTTTTTTTCTAATCAAACCACCATAACAAAACTCTAAGAACCTTGATTTATTTCCCCAAGTGGTCAAGATGTGACAGTGAATAAGAACAGTCAGAGTCTTGGCCTTAAAAAGATTACATTCAGGTGGGGAGATGTAATGGTAATGGAGGATGTATGTGGATAAATGCAAAGTTACACAAAGAAGTGCACAAAGGGAGATGGGCATGATGCTACAGACACATTAAACCAGGTGTTGACCTGGACCTAGATGGGGGAGAATCACTATGCCGAGACAGGTGAAGGAAGAAGGTTCCAAGACCAAGGCCAGACAAAAGGAAGAGGAGCAGGGAAATGTGCACTGTGGAAGCAGAGGGCACATGTGTCCTTTGCCAGAGTGTAGGAAAACACACATCCCCTCTTACCAGCAATCCCTACCCAAGTGACAAAGCTACCATCGTGTCTCATCTTCTTTCTGCATTTCTTGTATTGTTCAACCTTTCCAAAAGGCTGGGAAGATGTTGAAAAAAGGAAATAGACAAAAACAAAAAAGACAATGGCACAGACAGACATCGATGCTCTTTATTTATGTTCCTCCTTGTTCCAAAGACAGTTTTCAAGCTGCTTCCAATTATGTTAACAGTATTACAGGCTAAAACACCTGAGCATTAAGGAAGAAAAATAGTTGAGGAAAATAGAGTGAAAAGAGGCCAAGGGAGAAGGGAGTGAGGTATCCACCAAGTACAGATTTACAGAGCAGTGAGTGACTTCTTTGTCATGTCTTGTCATGCTATGGAATCCTAACATTGACATTTATTTTTGCTGTTATTATGATTTGTTCTCTCAACGCTACTAAAGAATATTCCAATGTTAGTTGTTCAATTTCTTATTACAGTGGTCTCCTCTTGTCCACAGAGAATATGTTCCAAGATCCCCAGCACACAGCTAAAACCACAGATAGTACTGAAATATATATACAATGAGATTTTTTCCTATATATATATATAGGCAAATTTAAATTAAAAATTTGGGACAGAAAAAAAATAAAAGTGAACAAAAATAAGTTATTTTAGATTTGTGAATCATTTGTAATTACAATTTTCCATACAACATTTGTGGGTAAGTGAAACTGCAAGCAGCAGTGCTGTAGATAAAGGAGATTACTGGGCTCTGTCTCGCTTAGAAATCATTTTCCTTACTGTTTGGTATTTTGAAAGTCAAATATCCCCTGCCCACAAGGAAGAGGCCTGGCTCATTCGTCTCAGTGCAGGAATGTACTCAGAGCCTCAAATAGTAGGCGCTAAAATGTCTGTAAATCTCAGCTTCACCAGGACCAAGAGCACCTCACCCTCTCTCCTGCAGCACTCAGCAAATGACACGTACTCAGCAAGGGCTCAAGGCCCAGTAGCCAATTTGATTTATAGGGCCTATTATCCCAAGTGTTGGTGGGACTAGATATTGATTCAAAAGGGCTTAAATAAATAAGTGGATGCATAATCTGGAAAGTGTTATAGATTGACGTAAGGGGGCCTAGGAAGTAGTTAGAGTCAATGCCACACAGAAACACTGGTTCTCTCGAAAACTGCTTCCAGGGAGACCTGGGGAGACAGAAAGACAGGAATGGCTGTGGCATGGGTTCAGATCCAGGTTCCACAATATCACATGCCAGGGTATGATGCTAGGCAGGTCACTGTGACTTTTGCTCTCAGAAAGAGTGAGGTCTTTTGTGGAAGTCATTGAGAGGAGTGTCTACGTATGTATACTTGCATATTCAGACAGTAGTATACCTTTCCCACAGCAGATATTCTCTAAGACCTTGGATGCCTGAAACTGCAAGTACCAAGCCCTACCTATATTATGTTTTTTCCTATGCACATGTACATGGATAGCTGTGATAAAGTTTAATTTATAAATTAGGAACAATAAGATGAACAACAATAATAAAATAGATGATCATAACAATATACTATAATGCAAGTTATATAAAACTTATGAATTGTTTATAGCTGAAATATTTAATATTTTCAGAATAAGGGCAATTGAAAATACAAAAAGCAAAACCTCAGATAAGGGAAGACTACTGTACATGTAGACTACACATGTATGTGTATATGTATGCTTATGATGATGCATACACATTGCAGATGCTCAATAAACAAAAACACCTTTCCGTGTTTCTGCCTTTCTGCTCCATTTTGCAGCAGTGTGTGACCAGACATAAGGGTAGATATAGTATTTCTAAACTACTCCCTCACCTTTAACACTCCATATAGTAATCTCAGGCTTTTAAATTTCCACTGGCTTTATTTACCACTATTATCAGTGTATTAGTCAGCTTTCTTGTGAGTGAGACACAATGCCTAGCAGCCACAACTTTACGGATGAGAGGTCTAATTTGCTCATGGTTTCAGTCTATGATCAGCTGGCTTCAAGGCAGAGACACCATGGAAGAAGGGCATGGAGTGCAATGTTGCTTAGTTCATGGAGGCTTGGAAGAAAAAGAGGGAAAGAGTGCCAGGGCAGTAGGGACAAGGGACATAAACCCCAAGGTCATGCTACCACAGCTCACCTCCACACACCTAGAAATATGCTGCACTAATCTCTGAGGCAGATGCCAAAGCCAATTAAGTTAGAACTCCACCATAACTGCCACATCCTACCCCTTTTCAACTTGCTACCCAAACACATCTCCTTAAACCATACATAATCTGCAAGTAAAAATAACAGCAAGTCCATGAATTTGCCAAACATAATACAACTATTTTGCATACAATCAGAAATACAATAATCCTTTTCCTGATGTCTCAACAGATTCAGCATTTATAAAAATCCAAGAATCAAAGCCTCTTCTGAGACACAAGGAAAGCTTTGTAAAAATCAAAAACATGTTACATAATCCCAAGGTACAGTGTCACAGAGAAAACATTCCCATTCCAAAAGAGAGGAATAGAAAGAAAAAAATTAGATCCAAGTAGGACCAAAATCCAGTAAGGCAAACATTATGTCCTTTGGCTCTATATCTACATCCAGGGCATCCAGGGCACACAGTGGTAAAATGGGAGTTCTAATGGACTTGGGTAGCCTCATCCTTATGGCTTTGCTGGTTACAGTCTAATGGGCACTCTCTTGGGATGGCTACATTTACATCCTGCAGCTTTTCTCAGCAGACATTCCATTTCCTGCCATTTCCAACTTGCTGAGGTCTCCACTGCACTTTCAGCTTCACTCTTACAGCTTTATGCACTGCCCTCTTGGGTTCCTTGCTTGGTCTTCTAGTGCTTTTTTTGAAATTTGGGTGGAAGCCTCCCTGACCCCATAACTCTTGCACTGTACATGCCAGTAAAACCAGCATCATATGGACAATGCTAAGGTCTTCTGTCAGTAAAAGCAGTAACCAGTCCCCCTTAGATCATGGCTGTGTTAGACTCTGAATGTCTGGATGGTCAAGCATGATGAAATGAACCCTAGAAGGCCCTTCTCATGTGGAGGTCACATGAACGCTCTTCTCAACAGAACATGTAACACTTCTGCACCCTTAAATTTGTAATAGGTAAGGCCTTCCTGATTCCTGACATGCCCTAAAGGCATCCTTCTTCTTGTCCCTATACAAAGGACTTTTTTCTTTTTTTTGAGACAGGCTCTTGTTATGTAGTTTGTAGTTCAAGGTGGCCTTAAACTCACAATGTAGCCCAGGCTGGCCTTGAACTCACTTGTTCTCAAACTTCTGGTGATTCTTCTGCCTCACCCACTAGAGTGCTTGGATTATAGGTGTGTACCACTATAACGAGCAGTGCTTGGTTTCTTTCCAATGGTGCTAATCTTCTTAGCAACCGTACCTTCTTTAGCCCCAATTTTATGAATGGTTCCTTCTGGGCCAAAATTCAAGTTTTTCACACTTTCTTGCCCTGCTTTTTTCTCTCAGTTCTCACTATAAATCTGACTAAAAGCAGCCTATAGTACTCATGCCACTGCCTGAATTTTAGGCTGCTTTGAATTTCCTCTACCAGATTAATTATTCCCACAAAGTATCAGAACATGGGCAAAGTGTAGATAAATTTTCAGGTAGAGTATAACAGACATGGCTGCTAGTCCAACTGTTAAGGGAGTTCTTACTCCCAACTGAAACCTCCTAGACCTTGACTTTACCATCTGCATTCCTATCAGCATTCTGATCTTCTAAGCGCTGATCAGAATAATCCATCAGACTCTGCTTGCTGCATTCTAAGCCTTCTCTAGCCTGTTTCTCCAAGTCTTTCCAAACTTATCCCACAAATCATTTCCAAAGGCTTCTGTCTTGGTTACTGGGGTGCAATACTTGACACTCATAATTTAAATGAGTGAAGGTTGATTTTGGCCATACTGTAGTCCAGAGTCAGCCAGCTCCCAGGCTGAAATAGCATGGTGGAAGGGCTTAGAACATGGGAAAGCTACTCATTTCATAGAAGCCAGGAAGAAGAGAGTAAAGGGAAAAGCTGGAGAAGGAGATAACCCTTTCCAGTTTATGCCCACAGCAAAATGACTCTTCCTACCAAGCCTCATCTCCTAACAGCACATTTAGTTTTGGATTCATCAGTGGATTATTCCGCCAGTGAGTATAGCACCTTCATGATCCAATCACCTTCAAAATTTCCAACCTCTGAACACATGAGGTTTTGGGGGAACATTCAGCTTTAAACCATAACAGCTTCTAACCATATAGTCAGGTAAAGTCACAGCAACAACCCACTTCTCTGCTACCTATATTTTGTATTAGTCAGCTTTCTTGTCACTGAGACACAATACCTAATAACGATGACTTAAAGGAGGAGAGGTTTAATTTGCTCACAGTTTCAGTCCATGGTCAGCTAGCTCCAAGGCAGAGACATCATGGCAGAAGACATGTGGAGAAAAGTTGCTTAGTTTGCAGAGGCCTGAAAACAGGGAAAGGAAAGAGTACCAGAGCATAAGGGGCAAGGGACCAGACACAGACCCTAAGAACATACCTCTATGACCACCTAGACACACCTAGAAGAGTACCCTACCAATCACTGGGGTGGATGCCAAAACAAATCAAGTTGAAACTTTATCCTAACCTCCACAAACAGCAAGTGACAGGTCCCCCTTTTAGACCACTTAAAATGTGTTTTAGTTACTGTGGCCACATGACAAATCACCCCAACATATATCCCAATGCATGAACCATTCATTTATTCTGATCATGGGTTTGTGGGTTTGCTATTTCAGAGACAGTCCAGAGGGAACGGCTTCTCTCTCTTCCATGATGTCTGAGGCCTCTGCTAGGGACACTGCAGACAGGAGACTCTGCAGGTTCCTTCACTACTATGTCTAATAAGAAGGCAATTCTGGGCAACAAAGGCAAGGCAGGAGGCATCACAATCCCTGACTGAAATTATACTACAAAGCTACTGTGACAAAAACAGCACGGTACTGAAATAGAAACAGACCTGAAGATCAATGGACTAGATTAGAAGATACAGCCACAACTACAAACACACTCAGCCACCTCATCTTTGACAAAAGGGCCAAATATGTTCACTGGAAGAAAGATAGCCTCTTTAATCAGTGGTCCTGAAAAAACTGGCTTTCCATACACCAAAAACTAAAACTAGACTCATGTCTATCACCATGCACTAAACTAAAGTCAAAATGGATCAAAGATCTAAATATTAAAACAGAAACACTAAATCTTCTGGAAGACAAAGTAAATAGAAATCTTGATGACATAGGGGTAGGCAGGGAGTTCATGAACAAAATCAAACTGCATGAGAAATACTTCCCAGAATCAACAAATGGGATCTCATCTTATTAAAAAGTTTTTGCATGTCAAAAGAAATCTACAACAGAGTGAAAAGAAAACCCACGAATTGGGAAAATATCTTAGCCAACTGTCCCTCAGACAAAGGACTTCTATCTAGAACATATAAAGAATTTAAAAAAAAAAACAGGCTCCCAAAACTCAAAGACCTAATCCAAAAACGGACATCTGATATGAAAACACACTTCTCAGATGAAGAAATAAGAACGGTAAATAAATACATGAAAAAATGTTCAGCATCACTGGCCATTCAAGAAATGCAAATTAAAACAACACTGAGATTCCATCTCACTCCCGAAAGAATAGCCAAGATCAAGAAATCAACCAATAACAAGTGCTGGAGAGACTGTGGGGAAAACGAAACTCTTTTCCACTGTTGGTGGGAGTATAGGCTGGTGCAACCACTGTGGAAATCAGTGTGGAGCTAGGATTAGAGATTCTATTTGACCCAGCTATCCTGCTTCTGGGCATTTCCCCAGAAGAATTGAAAACATCACACCACAGTGATATATGTGCACCCATGTTTATAGCAGCACAATTTGTAATAGCCAAGTCTTGGAAACAACCCAAGTGCCAATCAATCAAGGAATGGATAAAAAAGATGTAATATTTTTATACAACAGAATACTACTCAGCTATAAAGAAAGATTGCATCAAGGCTTTTAAAAGTAAACAAACACAACTTGAGACCATACTCATAAGTGAAATAAACAAGCTCACATGTGTAAATACTGTATTGTCTCCTTAGTGTAAGAAACTGAAAGAGCAAATATGATCCAAAATCTAAAATAAATGTTGTGTAAGGGTAAGAAACTGCTCAAAGAGGAAAAGAAACTGGGATAGGGAAAAGGAGGAAAGAAGGAAGGGAAAAGAAAAAAGACATACATTTGTATATATATATATATATATATATATATATATATATATACACACATACATAAGATAGCTAAGATGACTATACTACTAATTGTTTTAGTTCTTGGAAAAGAACAGTTAATACTCATATGATTAGATCAATTGTATATGTCTATATCTGTTGATCTAAACAACCCTTTTGAAGGTAACAATATACAATATTACAACCATTGTTAAATTCCTGTCATCTTGTTTTGAAAACCTATACTATTATTGTTTTAGGTTTGTTTGTCTCTTTTGCTTTTTGTTTTTCTTTTCTGTACCTTTTCTTCTCTTAGATAAATAAAAAAATTAAAGAAATGCTACAAAAATTGTTGGCTGAGATCTGAACTGGGGCTATCACCTGGAACTTGTCATAACAGTTACAGAGTTCCATCCAGCCTATAGGAAAAAAGACAGAAATGCCCCTCTTGATTGAAGAATGTGGATGCCACATTGTAAAAAGAATATATGAGACGTGATGTACATTTATATTACCATATTTGGAAATTACAATCTTTACATTACATGAGTAGTGTGGGTAGCTCAGATGGGTAGTTGGGTAGCTTTGATGGTCTCTCACTCCTCAAAAAACACAGTGGACAGACTCCATCTCAGGATAGAAAATCTCTACCTCAATGGATCACTGTGAGCCTCCAGTGCTTATTAACAGAAAGGGTTGTTGGAAGGCCAATGTCAAGGATGGCACTTGGTAATTTCTAACACCTATTTTAATGCAAAGCATTAATATTTACTGTCTTAGTACCATTATTTCTTGCCCATGAAGCCACACACAACCTCACAGCCAGCAAAAGGCCTAGGTTTTCATGGCACACACCCAAGCAAGAGAGAAAGCTCATCAACACCTTTTGGTAGTGGTTCACACAGGTGCAGCAGAAGAGTTAGTAGTTGTTTTTTTTTTTTTTTTTTTTTTGTGGCACCGGCGATTGAACTCACAACCTCGTGTCTGTCAGACAGGTGCTTAACTCACTGAGCCAAACTCCCAGCCCTGGTTTTTTGAGGCAGGGTGGCACTGTGTAGCTCAGGCCGGCCTTGCACTCGCATTGTAGCCCAAGCCGGCCTCGAATTTACAACGCTCCTCCTACCTCAGCCTCCCGAGTGCTGGGATTAAAGGCGTGCGCCACCAGGCCCGGCAGTAGTGGTCTTTCTTGTATCTTCGAAGAGAAGACTCTTGGGAAGGATGCTAATATAAAACCCAAATGTGTAACCTTCCCTAACCCTGTTAGTGAATTATAAGTAAGTAGCCTTTTGGTCATGGTTTAAAATGGCAGTCTGTGACACTGTGTATCTTTCTCCCAGTGGAGCAGGAGGGAGGACTGACACTTCATGGTCCCACAAGGACTGTTCTGGTTTCTGATTAGACCAAAGGCCATCCTGAAAATCACTCTCCTGGGGGATTAATTCCAGATCCCATGTCTCTCATTGCTAGTCCAGCTGCAAGGTGTAAGGCAAGTCCTAAAATGCCCCTCTTTGCTGAAGCCCATTAAATAGACACCAACTCTCCTGTTACAGTGGTTCAACTAGGAAGGGGTTAGGCAGCAGGTGCTAACTGCCAGACAGTGTTAGGGAGGCCTGAATGGCAGCTCTTCTACTCTAGTCTTCTTTCTGATTCACAGCAGCTACAGGATAGAATTCACCTGGCAGTAATGGCTGGGTTACATCCACCAGCTGGGGACCAAGGCAACTGGGGTGACCTCAAGAACTTCAGGTGGCTGAAGACTATACTATGTAGGCAAGATGTAAGGTCTTGGAGCAGCCTCTGGGTCAGCAGAGAGCACCAGTATTGCCATCTTGAAGGGCCAGCTTTAGATGTGGCTTCTGTCCAGTTATCTAAAGTCTGTAAATCTCTGTTTGAGCTTCTTCCTCTGATCACCTGGAAAAGTGAGAGGTAGAGACAGCTAACCCCCAGCACCATGTCTGATGCTTAGGAGGACCTCAAGGATGAGTCTGTTTCTGTTGCTAATTTTTAATTCTAACAGGAGGTCTAGAAGCATGTTTTTGCCTACAAATGCTGTTCTTTTCTTGCCTTTTGATAGAAACAAATCTCTGCCTATACCCCCAGATCATCTTTTAACAGTCTGGGAGGTCCCTGACCAATCCAGCTGTTCCTGAACCTGGCTGGCTGGAAGCAGCTGTGGTGCACCCCTTACTTTTAGCTTCAGCTTGGATGGTCCTTAAAAGGTGGGCTCCTTTCCCTTTCCTTAAATCTCTTCCATTTCTACTTTGAACAATTTTTTAAAACACCAACAACACATGTGAGAAACAGGTCTGGAGAGGTAACACGACATGCCCAGGGTCACACAGCCTGAAAGTGCCAAAGGCAGGAGGGTTTAGCTGCTCCAGTGTGAATATTCCAGGGTTTAAGAGAAGCCCAACCCCTCAGGGCTTCATCTCCCCCTCCCTCTCCTAAACCACAAAAGGAAAATCATTTTCCTGTTCCTGGTTCCTCTGCCAGCCCTGAGAGACAGAGTAAAAAAGAAAAGTTTCTAAATATATCAGGATGGTCTTTTCTGGGTTCTCAACTTGCCTGTGGTGTTTGACATCAGTTTCCCCTGGTGACTCCAGGAAATGTAGGTACAGGGCCTGAGCAGTGGCTGCTGGACACTTACTCTACGGAGTTTGTGTTTGTGTCCTGAGGCTGTGTGCTCAGACTTGACCATGTTTGGGCATAGAGGCGCAACCCACAGGGGACCAAAGGCTGCTTCCCTGGAGACGGCTGGGAGGCTAAACTTTCTGCTGCAACTCTGAGGCCTTTTTTGGGGTGGGGGTAGGAGGCTGGAAAGAAAGAAACTATCGGCCTGCTAAAGACCCCCAGGGCAGCAGGGAACTGTAAGTACTGTATCTGGGAGTTCTGGGAAGTGGTTTTCCAAGACTGGGGGCTGGTAGGGAGATGGGTGGAGGAAGTGGTCTGAGATGGGGTGCGGAAGGCACAGAGAAAACTCCCTTCTCTTGGGCTGACAATGGGCCTATTGGGAGCTCAGGAGGAGCTGGTGTCTGGGCCCATGGACTGTCGTCAGCCGGAGGAGATGGCACAGTGGCCAGGTTGCTCTGGGGGCTCAGTGTCCTGGCCCACGGGTCCCAGCTTCTAGAGTAGCCAGAAGGTAACAGCTTGGAAGTAAGGACCAGTCCTGCCACCAGTCACCCCGTGCAGGGATGAGACAGTAAGTGGGCTTGGCAAGAGTGCTTCACACTACTGCTCCCAACTGCCACGGTTTCCTTTGTTAACAATATTTATCAAGGGCTTCTGCAGTGCTAAGTGAATGATATTCAACACATTATAAGATCTTGAGGCAGGTACTATCACTCCTGTTTACAGTCACATGGTTGCTAAGCAGCAAAGTTAGGATTTGATCCCATGTCTGATGACCTCAGAACACCCTTTCCCCATGCTCCACCACACTCAGTGCACTCTGTTCCCGGTCCTTCTAAGGAAAAGGACATCAAATCAACTATCAGATGACCCAGGACTCTTCCTTTGCCTTTTTCCATCTTTCCAAAATCCAGTCCAGACCTAGAGTGACCTTCCTAAATAGGATGCCCCATCCCAAAATTCCAGAAATATTAGCCCCTTTCAAAAATGAGATGTTCTTGGAACTCAATTGAAATCTCCTTTTGTTATTGATGAGAACTATTTCTTCCTGTCTGGGCTGAAGGAATAACAGTTGTTTTCATGGTTCTTTCCAGAAGGTTTTTACTGTGGATGCTGGATCTCAATTTCCCACCTTCCCTTTATTTCTAAACAGAGCTCCACACAAGGGAATAGGTGTAGGAGGATTTATCATGACCCTGTCATCTCATACCCCCAGCATAGGCAGCAGTCCCATCACAGCATTACAGACAGTGGGATCTGGACCAACTGGAGGCTTGAGACCTCTCTGTGACCCAGAGGCCTCCTATTTCCTTCCCTCCTGAACCCCCAGGACTGGTAAGACCAGGGCTCCTGCTTTCACCAGTCTCAGGAGTGCCCAGGAGTCTGGTGGGGGAAGGACGCCATCAGCAGAGCAGGGTGCCCCTGGGAGGAAGCTGATTAGCTGGAAGGAGTCCTCCCAGCAAGTACATGCCAGCCCCCCCGCAGTGAGTTTTGCTAAGGGCACTGTGTCTAGGTTCCCAAGATGTGATTTCTCATTGCACTCAAGACATTTATGCCCCATTGTTCCTGGATCAGATGTCAATGACAATTGGGAGTCCCTGAAAAGCAGGCCATTAAGGCCTTCTGCATATCCAGGTGATCACAAAGCTTTACCCATGAATAGCTGGATGGACTTGATAAACTGATACCAGATAGAAAATGGTGTGGCTTTTCCACTTCACAAGGCCAGAAAACAGAAGGAAAAAGAACTGAACAGAACATCTGCCTTTGGCAGAAGAAAGTTTTGCCATGACTTTGTGATGTCTCTATTGGGGAAGACACATCATCATTGGATGCCATCTCTGTCAATAAAAAGGGAGATAGACCAGCCCATAGCAACTGGTGACAGGGTTGTACCCATGGTGACTGAGCTGGACTCCTCCTCAGGACAGAGGAAGGAGGAACTGGCTGGGCTGGGGAGGAGGTCAAGGACTTCAGAATGGACATCTGAAACAGGCCAACAGTTAGGTGCAAGCCTGCTAAAAATCTCTTTGGGCTAATGCCTGTCTCCTGGACACGCCCTAATTTATGAAAATAATGTGTATGCTACTTTGGGAACCTGGCAAGGAAAATAGAGTACTTCCTGATATCTAGGTAAAATCTCACCTAAAATGGAGAATCACGGAGAATGGAAGCCATGGCCCTGGTATTTTGGATAGAAATACACTGTAGTTACCTTAGACAAATGAAAAACAACCACAGAAATGTTTATTGAGAGGCCTTGGGCATCTTGCAGAACACTTGGGAAATCTACATGGGGACCTTAGCAGGGCAGCTTTGTGGTTTCAGATAGCACAGACTGGGAGCTCTTTCTTAAAAAAGTTCATTCACATTCATGCTCGTGGGTGAGTGTTCAACTGACCTGGGTGGGGTGGGGTGTAAAATGGGAACCTTCACTTGCCTTGGGTGGGATAGCCCAGGAAGAAAACGAAGGGCTGCAGCCACAAGAAGGAGGGAAAGCAAGTTCTTTCCACTCTGCTTTTGCCCAGGGTGGCTTCAGCCCTGAGGCAGGAAGGGGAGTCTCTCTTACAGGGAAGAGATTACATTCCCTCATAATCTGCCTTCTGAGGCCCTCTTTCCCTTCTCTGCATGCTGCCCCCACCCAGCCAGCCTGGCACTGGAACTCTTTCTCTGTAGAACTGTGAAATGATCTAAATTTCTCTAGGAGATGAGTGACCCAGGAGAAAGTGCATGGATTGTTCCTAGGGTTCTACAGTCACTGTAACAAATGACCATAAAACTGATGGCCTGAAATAACAGAAATCTACAATCTCGCAGTTCTTGAGGCCAAAAGTTCAAAGTCACCAAGGGTCCATATACACCTTCTAGAGACCCATGGTTCCTTGCTCCTCCAGCTTCTGGTGGCTGTCAACACTCCCTGGCTTTTGGCCACATCATTCTAATCTCTGTCTTCCTGGTTGCATGACCTTTTCTTCTGTTCCTAATCTCTTGTAAGGACTTTGTGATTACCTTTATGGTCTACATGCATAATCCAAGATAATTTCTACATCTCAAGATCCTCCATTTAATCATTTTTGCAAAGTTGTTGCTATATATAGGAGCATCTATAGTTTCCAGCTATTAAAACATGGACATCTTGGGGGCCTATCATATGCAGCGTGACCTTGGGAATGGCACTTTATCTCTCTGAGCCACAGGTTTACCCTCTGCAGAATAGAGAGGATGACACCTGTCAAAGCTGGTGGGAGGCTTTGAGGAGGGGATCAAAAACAAGCCCTCTGTAAATTGCAAAGCTTCATGTACAAACAGGAACAACACTGGCACCACCTGAGTGCCCTCCTGTTTCACCTATTCTGCCTCCTCTGGTTTACCCGTCACTTGGGTTAATCTCAATTCTGTTGTCTCTGTGGCCCTAGCAATGATTGCTGCCCTCAGTGGACATGGGGAAGAAGCTGGTGATGGCCCAGAAGCGGGGAGAAACCCGAGCCCTTTGCCTAGGAGTGGCTATGGTGGTGTGCGCTGTCATCACCTATTATATTCTGGGCACAACTGTGCTGCCTCTCTACCAGAAAAGGTATTGAACTCCCCTGCCTGCCCCTGGCTCTCCCCTAAGGCTCTGGGACCCTCAAGGAACTCTAGTCTTCTCCCTACTGCTCTCCTCCTTCACCTCAGCCAGGAGGGTGAAAATAATCCTCAATCTGAGAGTCAAATGTCCAAGAGCTGGGAAGGACCTGCAATTTGGGAACTGGTGGGAAGAGAAGGATCCAAGCAAACCCTTCAGGACATGTTTGATCTCAGGAGGAATCAGGGAATCACAGGCTTTGGCAGCTGATCTGCACAGGTTTCTCCCTTCTGAAACATCTTGGTTAGGCGGGCATTGATCCTCTAGATGAACATCTCAAGAATGGGGAACTCACTATTTCCATAAATACACCATATCATGTTTGGAAGTATCTGCATTGAACCACTATCTGCTCCTCTGAAACTCTGTTTGGGTACCTGGGAGAATGTTCTATGCCCCTGCTCCCTGACATGTCAACTGCTCTGGCTTTTAAAGAAGAGCGACAAAATTCCTGATTCATGTTCTGTTTGAAATAAACACACAGGAGATTCAGCCTGTCCTCAGGAGGAATCTCAGACCCTTGCCCTGGGCATGTTCTAACTGATCCTAGGATTCTGGTAATGGGCCTATTGTACGATAAATATGGAATGCATCCCAATTGACTTGATTATGTGTTAAGGAGTCTGTCGGCCTCTCCTGGCTGCACTGTCCTCACTTTTTACGACCCTGGAGTGATGCCACGCTGGAATCTTACCCAAGTGAGGCAGAGCAGCTGTGAGCCTCCCACACACTGTCTCCAGATTAAACTGCATGCCTCCCTACCCCTGCGCAAATCAAGCCCCTCCTAGAACTGCTCTTTTCAGGAGAAAATGCAGAGACTCTGGAACCACTCAGACCAAGCCTTAGGTTTACAGTGACCCCAGAAAAGTTGCTTGGCCTACCTGAGATTCTCATCCACCTCTACAAGGTGAGGATGATGTGAACTAGAGTCTCAGGCCAGGCTGCACATCAGAAACACTTTGGAGAGCTTTTAAAAAGAAAATTCACAAAACTACCTGAGAGGTTCAGTGTGACTTGGACGTGAGAATCTTTTTAAAAGTTCTCTGGGTTTTGGGGTGAGTAGCTAGGGTAAAGAACCACTTAAGGAGATGATGTCCAAGATCCTGATCAGCTCTGATATTCTGATCCTACGATTCCTCCCTGTGCTGGAGAATTCCGGGGTCATGCCTCTTTAGTGCTGCATGCTTTGGCAAGATGAGGGTTCTGGCCCTGGTTTCTCTAAAGGTTTCTTAGAGATCTAGGGCTAAAACTGGGTGCCCTGTGTGTCAACATAGTTCTAAAATGTGTGTGTGTACATGTATGTGTGGTTTCCCTAGCGTGTGGACCCAGGAATCCACCTGCCATCTGATTGAGACCAACATCAGGGACCAGGAGGAGCTGGAGGGCAAGAAGGTACCCCAGTACCCATGCTTGTGGGTCAACGTTTCGGCTGTGGGCAAGTGGGCTGTCCTTTACCACACTGAGGACACTCGGGACCGGAACCAGCAGGTACTGACCTGGAAGATGGGTATGTGAGCCTGTCCCTCTCTAGTCTCCAGGGCGGAGAAAGATTAACTCACTTGAGCAAGGTATTGCTGCTGGCATGAGGTCAAGATAGAGACCTGGGTTTGAATTTGCTACTGGGATGGGCCACTTGGTCCCTGGGAGCCTTAGTTTCCATCTTTGTCAAATGGGCTACAAATGCTGCACCACAAAGTGCTGTGATGAAGTGAGGGACACTGAGTAACTGCCACGCTTAGTGTCAGGTGGGTAGTAGGAGCTCAGAGCAGAAGCAGTGGTTAGTACAGTGTAGTGTCGTTATATCTGTTCCATCCGAGGAGTCAAACCAGAGGCCGGGCCTAGAACCAGCTCCACAGACAGGCCCTGTGACTCCCCAGGGAGCCAGACACCTGGGCGGCAGTAACCCCCACAGACAAATGTTTAAGAGGTTTTCCACACTACCTCTCGGCATCCCACCCTCCACATCAAGGAAAAACCTCATCCTAGCCTTCCCGAAGGAAAGATGGAAAGGCTCATTTCCCTCCTTACTTTCTTCCTTCCTTGCTCCCGCCACCCTCTGTTCTCTCTTTTCTTCTCTTCTTTCTTCCCCTTCTTTCTGACCCCATCCATTACTCCTCTCTTATATTTTTCTCTCTTTCTTTTCTGCTTTCAGTCCTCCCTATCTCTTGACTAGCCCACCCTTCCTTCCTTTCTCCCTCTTATCACCTTCTTTCCTCCCTTCTTCCTTTCCCATTCCCTCCTTCTCTCCCTCCCCTTCTTTCTCTTCCTTCTCCTACCTTCCTTCCTTCCTCCCATTCATTTGTTCAACAGTCAGCACACCCCACATCAGTGCTATGGGATTCAAGAGGACAGTAGTCACATCTGGACAATTCCTAGTGGGAAAGGATGGGGTCAGATAGGAGCAGAGAGTTACTGGGTTTAAGACAGCATTTTGTCCAGACAGTGATATGAGGTCTCAGAAAGGCACTGGATTATGCTTTCAAAATTAGGCAAGTCTGGGATGCACAGGGCCTGCAAGGAGGTATCCCTCTCACAGGAGGGTCCTGGAGCATATGCGGTAGAGAGAAGGGATGGGGAGAGGAAAGACTGGAAGGCTGACTACAGAAAACAACAGTGATGGGGTGCATGTAGCTGGAGCAGGCAGCAAGGGTAGTCTGAGGGTTGTCCACAAAGGATCTCCCCTACCCAATGGAAGCATTAAATGTCAGGTTGTGAGCCCCGACTGTCCTAGCTCTAGCTACGCATGAGACCCCTCTGTAGGAGTACTTAACAAACCAGACTCCTGCACAAGACCAACTGATGCAGAAAGTCTGGGCATGGGTCAGTTTACAGAGCTCCCGCAGTGATTCTAAAGGTGGGCATTAATGCTGTGAGCAATCAAAGCCCTGAGGGTGTGATCAGAGGGGTGCCAGGAGACAGAGCCCACATGGGTTTTATTACTGAACAGAGAGACACAGACCAGCAGCATGGCTGCATGACAACAGAATTTTGTGATAGGTTGGGAAGGCGTAGGGTGCCTGGGGTGTGGTGTGGGGTAGAGGTTGCAGGGTCTCAACAGCATACAGCAGTCAGGGAGAAGCAGGTCTGAGCAGTGTACAGGGCTCTGACATGCTCTGTTATCACTGCAAGCCAGTCTCATTTCAGGAAGGCAGCCTCAGGACCTGTTAAAAAGAATCAGCTCCTCCGCCTGGACCCTGCCTACTTTCTGACAATCAGTGTCCTGGGAACAAGGGACACATTTGCAGTGTAAGCAGATGTGACGCTGGTGCCACTCTCCTTGAGTGTGAGGATACTGGGGCATGCTGGCTTGCACACTGCCTCCTGACACTGAGGCTGCCACTCAGGGGAGCCAGAGTCCAGTTTGTCTCACAAATAAGCTCGAGCAGCAGCATGACACAATTCTTCCTTTGGTGTAGGTAGGAGGAACTGGGGCCAGTGCTGTCCTCTCTTTGGAGTCATAGCACCCAGCACCCCCAGCATTAGTGCTAATGACAGGCTGCAGGTACAGTGCAAGTAGCCTTCATGGTTTGGCCAAGATCCTGGCTGGTGGCCAGTTGGTGGCTGGCTGCTCCCTTCCACCTTAACTCAGCATAGGGTTGCAGGGAGCCTGTTCCATGGCAGTGGTGGCCCTCTGTAAAGGTGTGAAAGGCCAGACAAGGCTGCCTTATCTGGTCTCCTGCTCTGAGCAAGGGGCCACAGTCTACTCTCAGGTTCTTTCCCAAGACTTACTCTGGGCAAGGCGACCTGGATCCCTCCCACTGTCCATGCGGAGGACGGTGAAGATGTGGGGCTTGGGGAGAAGACTGCATCATTTCAGATTATCCAAATACTGTGACTCAGGGATAGCTGGACCCTGGGCAGGGGCAAGGGGGTGAGAGTAGCCTCAGGCCTCTATGGGTAGCCTTGAGATGAATCCTAGCATCTTGTCACACAGGCCAGCATGAAGGACCCAGAGAAATAGCAAGCAGACGAAGGATTTAGTGGGGTCTCTACTTCAGATCTCACTGATGGGTCACTCTTTAATGAAGGAGAGAAGCAGTTGTTCCAAATGTATCAATATATTGATAATAGTATTAGTAATGATACTAACAGTATCTTCCATGTTTGAGGACTCAACATGTGAAGGGCTCTGTGCTAAGTGTGTTACAGGAATCATCCAGGTTAATCTCCAGGACAGTTATACTAGGATGGCACCCTCACAAACCCATTTCTCAAGGCTCACATTGGTTTGGCAATTGCCAAGGTCAAACAACTCAGAACTGGTAGGTAGTTGAACCTAGGCCTGTCTGACTACATAGCCACCCCTTTGCTGAATGGATGAAGTTACCCAAGGTCATGGTCAAAGGCATTAGAGACATCCACGCCAGGTCATCTAGCACTCATCTAGGGAGTTGGACATGCTCTTAAACACCCCATAGGCCTGAGTTCTAAAAGGCAGATTCCCAAAAGTCAGCCCCCCCCCCCAGGCTCAGCTGCTTCGTGGCTGGCTGGGGACTGACACTGAAGGTGGTTGCCTCATTTCTCAGACTGTTAGAACCACAACGCAAACATCTCTGTGCTGCGGGACCGAATGTCATCAGGGCAGGCAGCTTTGGGACTGGAGACCTCCTTCAAATCCAGGGAGTCGCTGACGCCTGGAGAGAAGCAGTCTCAATATGTGCCATTTGGGATTCATTTATACAATTTGATCTTAAGACATGGTTTCATTGGGCAGTGGTCCTCAAACCTTAGTGCCTGAAGGAACCACGCGGCCTTCCACCCATCCTCAGCAATTCTGATGGTAGGAACCTGTGCTAATGGGCAGCCCCTAAGTATTCATTGACCACACTTGTGAAATATTTCCCAGAGGGTCACACAAGTAACAGTCGGCCTCACAGCACAGGACAGACGTAAAACCAAAGTCTACTTCCTGCTTTTTTTTTTTTTTTTGCAGCACCAGGGATCGAACTCACAACCTCACTCCTACTAGACAGGTGCTTAAGCCACTGAGCCAAACTCCCATCCCTAGTTTTTTGAGGCAGGGTCGCACTGTGTAGCTCAGGTCAGCCTTGCACTCGCGTTGTAGCCCAAACGGGCCTCGAACTCACAATGCTCCTCCTACCTCAGCCTCCCGAGTGCTGGGATTAAAGGCGTGCGCCACCACGCCCGGCTCTTGCTGCTTTCTTTGCAGAGCTTTCCAGCAAGGCTTCATTGGAACTGGCCAGAAATTTCCTACTAGCAATGATCAGGGTCAGAATTAAATATGTATCATGTTCTGCCTACCCAAAGCTCTTTTCAACTCATTCTCTCTTTCTTTTGGATCCTAGTGTCAAAATACTGACCTGCCAACATATTTTGTTTGGTTCATATAGGATTAAACTTCAAAGATTTTCAATGTGAATTGGTTGCCAACATTTTTAAATCATGAGAGTTCACATTAAAATTTGGCTTTCTGACTTCTCTTGACATACAGACAACAACAGATCTTCTGGATGGTCCCATGTCCATTGTTTGGAGGGAGTGGTGACTGCCAGTCTGCATGTAGCTGGCTCTATCTGTTTCACAGTGCCACTGCTCCTTGATGATCCTCTCTTGCATGAGGCAGATGCCTTGTTTGCTTCACTTGCTAAGGTTACCTGCATAAATCCTGTAGGCAATTAAGCCTGTGACTTCCGTCCCGAATCCAAATACAGAGCCTACTGGCCTTTTGGTTTGTCATCAGTCTCCTTTAGATAGTTATGTGCAAATTTTTCTTTAATAATGTCCTTTGAATGTCCTTTGATATTGCTTCTAACCCATTTAAGTGATGAAGCTATGAAGGCTCAGAGAGGGTAAACAACTTGTCTATGATTCTACAGCCAGCAGAAGCAGAACTAGGCCCCAACTTTGTATCCGGGCATGTGGCATGTACATACTGAGCAGCTGCCAGGCCAGCTTGCACACCTCTGATGCCAAATGTGCCTCGTGGGACTGTGCAGTGCACAAACAAAAGTCCCAACATCTAGGGATGATTTCAAAGCCAGCATGTGTCTCAATCCATCCCAGATCCCTGCCTTTGGGCTCTAAAAAGCAAAGATTTCCAAATCCACAGGTGCTCTTGCTTTTCCCCCACAGTGCTCCTACATCCCAGTCAGCCTGGACAATTACCAGTTGGCCCGGGTTGACGTGGAGAAGGTCAGAGCTAATTTCCTCGAGCAAAAGGTTTTCTACTGCTTCTCGACGACTCGGGAAAATGAGACGAGCGTTCTGTACCAGCGCCTCTATGGGCCCCAAGCCCTCCTTTTGTCCCTCTTCTGGCCCACCTTCCTGCTGACCGGTGGCCTCCTCATTATCGCCATGGTAAAGCTCAACCGCTCCCTTTCCATCCTGGCAGCTCAGAAGTAGACTGAGTGTGTCACACCACAAGTTCACAGAGGACCAGATGTGTTCCTGGGGCTGTTCCCCACGGAGACGCCCACCCCTCCTCCCCTGCCTCCCATTCCCCCTTCCAAGCCATCTCGTCCTCTACTGCATGAGTGACCTTTGGGAAATCTGTTAAATAAATTTCCTGCTCCAGAATATACAGTGGCTCCCTAGTGCCTCAGAGAAGCCAGCCAGCAACAGCTCTCCCTTACCTGCTCTCACTCAGTCAGCTCACACTTGTTTCCTACTGTGTCACTCTCCACCCCACAAATGACCAGGACTGTCACATACCTCTGTGCCTATGTTTTCCCTGTTGGCTCAAAAGCCTGCCTACCCCACCCAGGAAGCTCTCCTTTCTAGCAAACCTTAGTTCCTTCTTTTAATTCCACAATAAACACAATATTGGCTCCTGTTTACAGGGCACACTTAGTATTCTTCTTTTCTTTTTAGCATACTAAGTCTTATATACATTTTTTATTCCAGTATTCTAAAATACTAGTGTTCCTCATTATTCACAGGAAACCAGTTTCAGGATCCCTTTCCGATGCCCAAATCTGCAAATGTTCTAGTCCCTGATTTAAATAGCATCATATTTATATATATAACCTATGCATATTCTCACATGTGCTTTAAATCATCTCTAGATGACATGTAAGACCCAGTACAATTTAAATGCTATGTAAATAGTTGTAATACTAGAATGTTTAGGGAATAATAAGAAGAAAAATGGCTGTCTATGTTCAGTACAGATGCAATTTCCCTCCCAAATATTTTCAATCTGCTGTTGATTGTATCCACTGTTGTGGAACCTGCTAACTGTATACAAAGTAATACACTCAGTAAATAAACCAAAACATAAAAATGTTAACAGAAGCGTGGTGATTGGTTTTAATTTTCTTGTCTCTCCCTTTTTAGGGTACATTTTCAATTTTCAACAATAGGAGGATTTTATGTTGTTTTGTTTGTTTTTAATCAGAAAAGTAAAAGTAAGTGTTACCTGGGAAAAGCTAAAAAGGGGAATTGCTCTCCCAAAGGAAATGGGAGTGGGATGGGGAAAGAATTTTCTTTTGCAATCAAGTTGTTGGGGATACAATCTTAAGAACAATGGACAGAGGAGAACTCAGACAGATAAGAACCTACGTCTGGTACTAAGGTTGCTAGAGAAACCTGACTCAGATCTGAAAAGGGCACAGTTGGAGGAAACGTGACCACTACCATCCCCATTGTTGTGGTTTGAATGCATTCCCCAAAAGTTTGTGTCTTAGAAACTTAATTTCCAAAATAATACGTTCATGGCCTGGCATGGTGGTGCACACCCATAATCCCAGCACTCGGGAGGCTGAGACAGGAGAATTGCAAGTTCAAGGACAGCCTGGACTACATAGTGAGTTCAAGGGCAGCCTGAACTGTACAGCGAGACCCTATACTGAAAAACAAAACAAAAAAATAATCAAAAAAATAATAAATTCATGATCTTTATAGGTGGGGCCTTTAGGAAGGGATTAGGATTAGATGAGGTCATGAAGGTGAGGCTCCCCTGAGGGCATTAGTGGCTTTATAAGAAGAAGGGAAACCTGAGCTAGCAAGCTCCTTCTGTCTCACCACGTGATGCCCTCAGCCATGTTATGAGCAGTCAGAAGGCCCCACCAGATGCTGAGCAGATGCCAGCACCATGCTTTGGAACTCCCAGCTCCTGGAAAGTAAGAAATAAAATATTTTCTATATAAATTTCCCAACCTCAGGTATTCAATTACAACAAGAGAAAATGAACCAAGACATTCTGAGAAGTTGTCTTAAGAACAGCTAATCTCAAAATATGGCCCTGTACCACCAGCAGCAGGATCCCATGGGGATTTGTGAGACATGTGTGGTCTTAGGATATTGTGCAGAACCTGCAAAGCCAGTGACCCTGTGGGGAAGGGGACGATGCTCTGTGTTTTAGCAGTGGCTGCAGGGAATTGGCACACATCAACCATGAGAACTACAGGTGTAGGAAATAAGTCCCCTGCAACCAGGCTTTTCAAAGTAAATTACTATGTCCAAGGGCAGGTTCTGGGCTGGGCGTGAAATTAGACTGGTATCTCTGATGGTCCCTCCAGTGCTATAATTCTATGATGCAGCCCTTGGGTTTCAATCCTGTCTCTATTGCTGCTAGAGTTCAACTCCCTGATTCTTACTTTTTTCATCTATGAAAGAATTCCTTTTACTGGGAAGTTGGGAGGACTGAATGAAGGTTAGGCACTCAGGAGGTAACCAAACTAGAAGTTATAGTTAGTAACAGAAAGTCATGAATTCCCTAAAATTTCCAGAAGAAGTTTTCTAAGTACAATGCTAATTAGCTTTTATTGGTGCTTACTACACAGTGGGCACTATGCTAAATTTGCCACACAAAAATTCAGTGAGGTACTATGAACCCAGTTCATATTTGAAGAGAAGCAATGCAGAATAGAGGTTAAGTATGTGGACTTGGCATGAATGCTATTTGCATTCAAATATACAACCTTGCCATTCAGTAACGGGTGATTTGGGGCAAATAACCTTTCGATGCCTCAATCTCTTCATCAGCAAAATAGTAAAAAAAGTTATTGATACTAAACTATTATATTAAAGTTCCTAGAATAGTGACTGATACATGGTGTTTACTATAGTTTGGATCTGGAGTGTGTCTGAAAGGCCAGTGTGTTAAAGGGCTTGGTCTACTGTATGGCATTCTTGAGTGGTGATGTGACCTTTAAGAAGGGTACTTAGTGGGAAGTTTTCAGATCACTGAGGATGTACCCTTGAGGGGAGCTGATGGGGGTATGCCCCTTCTTATTTCTTTCTCTTTTGCTCTTTGGTCATGAAGTGAGAAGTTTTTCCCTGCTATATGCGCACCCCATGATGTGTTGCCTCACCACAGGCCCAAAACAATGTGGTCAACTGATCATGGACTGAAAACCTCAAAACTGCAAGCCAAAGTAAACCTTTTCTCCAAATAAATTACTTATCATGGGTCTTCATTACAGTGACAGAAAGCTGACTGGCATAGTGCTACATAAATTACTATAAAAAGTAGCATCTACAAAAGGAGACTGGCTAAGGCCATTCATCTAGTATGGAAGGAGCGAGGAATTAAGCCCATGGCTACATGATTCCAGGCCCTGGTACCTTAACCATAGTACTCACATAGACCCAGATGATAGGCCAAGGGACACAGCTATCCAAAACTATAGGACCAGGTAAGGATGACACCACATCACTGCATCCCAAAGTGGCCTCCTGCAGGGCATCAACATCTGCCACCTCTGGCCAGAGCCTGGATGGCTCCTTGCACCTTCCAGTTCCTTACCTGTGGACCTTTCTTCCAGGGCCAAGCATCTCAGCACTCCCAGAGTTGTTCCTTTATGAAGTCAGGGAGCTCTCAAAGGCCTTCTGATTCTGAGAAAGTCTTAACTGTGATATTGTCTTATAGTTTTTCAAGCTATTACCACTGGGGGAAATTCAGTAAAGAGTCTCTCTAGATTACTTCTTACAAGTACATGTGAATTTACAATTATCCCTCAAATTTAATTTAAATAGAGGAAGAAAAAGATAAAAGTTTGAATTAGTAGTTTGACTTCAAGGGACTATCTTACACGTGGTTTCCATGGACCTGCATTTGAGACTGAAATGCACAGAAACTCAGACCATTCAAACAACCTCTGCAGGGAGAAAGGCCATATCCTTCTAGAAAAATTAGCACCATGTAGGGATGCCTAACCCCCCCCTGCCACATGTGTGATTAATGCTGACCTTCATTTACTTGAGAAATATATCCTCTCCCTGTCAACAGATTCTGGCCTACTTGCACCAAATGCTGCACCTGTTGGTGTTCACAGAACTTCACACACAGGAGGAGCAAGAAATAATGGGCATTTAAGCATGATGAATTTAGACACTGAGGAGAAATGTTTTTGCAATAATGGCTGCTTAGGAGCAGAGAGTCCTCATCAGTTCTTAATAAGTCACTGCTAATGAGCATCTAGTGCTTTCGCCATTTTCTCATTTGCTCACACATGCCAGTGACCCACACCTGGAGAGATGCACCTGGCCCACTCCCCTCTATATCCTCTCCCAGAACTCAAACCACCTTGGGGTTGGAGAACAGAAGCAATGGGATCCATGAGCTCCTCACAGGGCTGGAAAAGACCTGTGTGTGATATTCTAATAGTGTCAGGCCTCAGAGAGACCTTCCGTTCACCAGCTTGAGCTACAACTTGAAGGATAAAGAGAGGTGGTACTCCCACTTCTGGAGATTCCACAGGGCAAAGATTCTACATTCTCCTACATGGTATATCTACTTTCCATAAAGCTAAGAGGTTGGAGAGGAGCAAAGAAATGAGCCAGATACAATACCTGCCTTCAAAGCACTTCTTGTCGCCTCTCCACCCAGCCCACTCACTAGCTGTCATTGAGAGCTTTCTTTCTTGGCAGTGAAGAACCTAAATTATGCAAATTTAAAGTCATGCAATGTAAAAAAAAATCTTAATTTCGGTGACAATGAAATGATGCCAGCTCCCCCTATAAATCAACAATTCATCTCAAATTTCTCCTAGTGTCAAAACTTCTTGGGTAAATGGATTGGAAATTGTATTTATACTACTGTTGATTGTAAAGGAAGGTTGGTCTCAAAGATTCTCCAAGGTCTTTTAATTAGCTTTGCATTTGGAATAGTTAGAATTCTATGGAAAATGAGGGAAAACACTGTTTGAACAAAGTCCAACTGTTCTGTACTTCGCCAGTCTTTCCACATGTACAGAAAAGCAAAAGAGCAAACAAAGATGAGAGAGACATGGAACCATTCCCCAGAGTTTAGGGTAGCACTTCTCAAAGTGGAGGCTTGCAAGGTCAAAACTCTTTTCATAAGAATCCTAAGATGCTATTTGCCTTTTTTCACATCACACCTTTTTTCTGCTCTCATTTCAGAGGTTATATGACATGCAGTATCACAACAGACTGAATGCAGAAACAGCTATGGGATTCCAGCTGCCTTAAGCTAGACATTAAAAAGATTTTTTAAAATGTAAAAAAAAAAAATGCCACTTTTCTTAATAAGAACTTTCTGGAAAAATGTAACTGTTCTTCATAAAAATGTATTTTTCTGCAACCTGCTATAGGTTTATTATTAGTTTAAAATAGAAAATTCAAATTAAGTACTTTAAAGACCTTGGCTTTAATTTCTAAAATGTTAACTATTAAAAGATACAGCACATATACACCAAAGCTTTTTGGAATCTCAATATTTTTCAAGAGGATTAAAGGAGCAGCTATTTCAAAGACAGCAAGATATATTATGGTAGTAATTTTGGATTCACTATTGGCTTTTGAAGTCCTTTATTTTGTTCATTGTTTTGTTTTTATTGTTTCTATTCTGTTCTGTTTGATTTTTTCTATGTCTGAAGTTATCTGAAAATAATTTGAAGACATTAAAAGGCATTATGGTAACTATCGTTGACTTCATAATGTTTTGAACTCCTGTATGTCTTACACTGGTTTGTTTTGATTGGTTTTATTCTGTTTTATCCTCTTTACAATAAAAATTAAAAAACAAAGAGTATTAAAGGTCCTGATAGCAGAGAGCTTCATATCTGCTAGTTCGGTGAATCCAGAGACAAGGCCCTATATCCCTTTCGCACCATATCCCATGAAAATTTGAAGCCCTCACCTGGTCTCCATCTGATTTCCACTGAGACAGGAAGACTTTAGTTTTCTGGTTTGCCCCGGCACAGTCTCTGCTTCTACAAATGGATCATTGAATGAAATACCTTCCTATCCACAAGTACTTGTCTGATATTTGTTACACCAACTCAGAGGTAGAATTCAGATTCTTCCTAGATGGTCCAACTCTTCCTTGCTACTCATATAAAGTATGTGTTTATTAGCTTCCTTTGTAAAGGACTCGGGAGATGGGGAAAGGGAGGTATGTAGACGCCAAGCAAACTAAACTGCATGTTAGAACAAGTTTGTGATTCATCCCACAGCATGCTCCTTCTTCCCCAGTTTAAAAGTGAAAGGAAATTTATAGGAACTTTGATCTTTCACAATCTCCATCATCCCACACCAACCTTCCCTACTCCCTACACATGTGAAATAAAAGCAGAGGCTTGCTAAGCATAAGCAATTTCAAAACATGTCTTCTATTCCCATGTCCTATGGGAATTCTGGAATTCCTGTAATATGACATCCTGTCCATTTTACATATTCCAATACAAACTCCTGTTCTCCAAGGTTCATTAGAATTTTAAAGACCATCATCTAGTGTATTCCCACCATCTAACTTTAACCCTCTATGGTATCATAAAACAATACTTTGATTTTGTCCCAGTGTTCCTGAAACAGAGCAATTAAAATCTTTGTAATTTTCTGAATGATAGGGGTTCTAGGAATATGTTCTGTTCTAAGAAATGACTTGGTGGGTCCATGGGTAGCTACAGGATTGTGTGTCATTTTCCCATTGCCAAGATACAATACTGACACAATTTAAAGGAGGAGAGATTTATTTGGGCTCATGGATTGCAGAGGTCCCAGTCCATGGTCAGGCTGCTCCACGGCAGAAATGGCATGGCAAAGGGACATAGCAGAGGAACGCTGCTCATGTTACAGTGGCCAGGAAGCAGAGAAAGAAGGCAGGAACAGTGGACAAGTAATGGCCCAGTGGCCCACCTCCAAATGGGCCCTATCTCCTAACAGCAAGACAGCTATAGAGTGCCATGAGACAATCAGTTTGCATAAACGTGAGACTTTTGGGGGATGTTTTCAAAATCTAAAGTGTAACAGTGGGAGTGGCTCATCAGAAGGACCAAGCCTTAATTAGAAGCTTTCAGCTGCAAACCACAACTTCTGGGAAGGGGTGAGGGGCTAGAGATTGAGTTTAATCACCAATGATCAATGATTTTACAACCATGCCTAAAATCTCCATTAAAATCCCTAAATGACAAAGTTTGGGGAGCTTCATGGTTGGTGAACACATTGAAGTGCCAGGAAAGAGTAGAAACTCTGCAACTCCCTCCCTTCTACATCTCTTAACCTATGCATTTCTTCCATTTGATTGTCCCTGGGTTGTTTTCTTTGTAATAAACTGATGTAGTAGTTTCATTAAACCATGGTTTCACTTTCTAAGATTTTGCTTACCCATGTATGTGGTGCTCTGAAAGTACTAAGTGCAAAATTTGGAAATGAACAATTAACATACATTCGATTGCATGGTATTCTAAGTAGCATTCTAAGTCGCAGAGAGTAAATTATCCCTTTGTCCAGAGTATCTGCCTTGTATATTCTACCTATCCATGTATCACTTAGTAGCTGTCTTGGTTATTATATGAACTATCATGATATTGCCATGGTTGTGTTCAAGTAGCCTAATGCTACATCATGCTGCCTGTGTCATTCACTGTCATGTAAGCATCATATCATCTTATATCATAAATACAATAAAATATTTTGAAAAATCGTATTTATGTAACTTTTATAGTATATTATTATTCTTGTTATAGTTTATTATTAATTATTGTTATTCTCTTACTGTGCCTCATTTATAAATTACACTTTACCATGGGGATGCATATGTATGAAAAAAACATAGTATATTAGGTTGAATCCAGGTATCTTCTGGTGTCTTGGGATAGGTCTGCCACTGATAAGGGCATCTGCTGTAATAGTAAATAAAGTGTTTCCCCCAGTTCTGTGGATCACTGAAGTGGGAAGGACAGGGAAGTTGTGGGCACCTCCTGTGGGCTCCCCATCTGTGGTTAGCATCTGAAGTGGGGTAGTCTTGTGGAATTGCTCCCTTAACCCACAGAATCTGTGCTAATTCTGGATAGTATCAAAACTGAATTAAATTGCAGCACACTCAGTTGGTGTTGGAATTGGTTGGTATCAGGAGGAAATACATCCTTTCATTTGGAAAAACCCTCCCACATTTCTAAATTTCCCTTTCTCAAAAATCTTTGTTAATACCTCTTTCGATGACTAAATCACTGTACCAAGATGTAACCCTCCCATTTTTGGATATATTTAGCTAATTACTTCCCATGCATCAACTGTCATCTCTAATGTAATAAAAACTAACATTATTGGACACCTGTATGCTGGGACCCAGGCCAAGCCTTTCTATATATGGCTCATTTAACACCAACAGCATCCTTTGAGGTTATTAGTATTTTCGTTTTATAGACGAGATAACTGAAGTACAGGGAAGGGATTAAACTTGCCCAGGTCAGAAGTTAGTAAATAATAAGCTGGGATTTAATTCTGCACAGTACAGCTTTAGATTTTAGTATAGCTCTCTAACCACTGGGAACCTAGTTCATTGTCTCTATCCCATACCAACAGTAAAAAGTTCAAGGTCAAATGTTCACAGACTTTACATGCCTCTATAGGCCTTTTCACAGGGGCAAGGTTCTCAAATGGTTCTCCCTTGCCACACCTCTGAAAGGTTAATAATAGAGACGAGGTGATGCTCAAGCATGAGTATCTGAAATGTGGGCACGGTCAACACAAACAGAACCCAGCTAAAATCTACCTGGATCCACAATCTCCACCCCACAGCCCATCAAATGCCCACCAGGAACTAAGGCATGCTCTACTCACAGCAACCCTTGCACAAATGGTCACTGTATTAAAGAGCAGACAAGAGGAAAGTCTGATATGTCTCTCTCTCGATGACCTCTCCCCTCGCCCATTGACCCCTGATGTCTTTTTCCAGTGTGGCCAAAACATGGGTTTAAAAATCCACTCTAGAATTTGTCCAAGGGTTAACAGCCTACTCATTTAAATATAGCTTTAGAATCCTCTCTCACTATCACTAGTAAAAATTGGACCAGGTAACTAACACCTTGGTGTTTAACTAAATTTCGTGTGACTATGCTGGCCATTATCCCTTATTCTCCTCTGTTGGTTCTTTACCACCCTTGAAATTGAAATTCCCTCAGCCACAAGGCAGAACCCCATTAATATGGAGCAGCAGTGCCCTCCATGAAGCTCCTGATCTCACACAACCTTGTTGGCCATGCTGGACCATAGCTCCCACTTCTCAGACCTCCCTCCTTGTGAGAAAGCTAGGAGCAAACCAAACAAGATGTGAGTTTTGTTGCTTTTTCACAGGCCTTTTGACCAATGTGAGAAACCATGGACCTGTCTTTTCTGTCAAAAGATGTAAACAGAGTGCCTCCGTCTTACATTCTAGTCCACCCTAAGTGGCCCACTTCTCACACTGAAATTCAGGAAAACACCCAAATTTGGGGAATGTAACTGTAGACCAAAGATAGCTTATCAATAGCCAAGGACCTTGTGCTCCCCACCCCCTCTTCCCTCCCCCTCAGAAATCCTTCAGATCCTCCCCTTGCACCACTTAAACTGGCCAACCACAACAGATTGCAAGTCTTGAATTCAGCCAATGAATTTAAAGGCTAGCTGCTTCCCAGGCAGTTAGGGCTTAAAAATCTCTCTTCCCTGCCGCTCTGGGAGCCAGCTGCCTCCTGTCTGAGTGTACCCGCACCTGTGTGCAGAAATAAACTTTAAACTTTGTCTTATTGAGTCCTCTTGCTTGCTGTCTGAATGTGTTCTTTCCAGCACCCACAATTTGAGTCTGAAGGCTTATTTCCAACATCAACTGGGCTGGTCATTATTTATTCTCACTTTCTCTTAGAACATTTTTTAAAGGACTTTTTCTCATTCTTATGATGTTGAGGCCAAATTTCAGTTCAGTAAGGCATAATGCCTATGGCCCTCAACTATGTTTTTGTATTTGTCCTTGGACAGGGAGCCTGCAGGGACACACGCTCAAAAAACAGGAGTTTAAGTCTGACTTGTCTATGACCTTGGGCAGTTCATTTAATCTCCCTGAGTCTCACTTTCTTCAAATGGAAAATGAGAGTAACTTCATTTGTTTTATAGGGCGCTTGTGATGATTCAGAGCAATAATGAATGGAAGTATTCAGTGCAGTGCCTGGTGCATAAAAAATGCTCCACAAATGTTTATTGTCTCTTCAAGCAAGGGGATTTCCTTGCAGTGGTGATAGAGATTCTTTTCTGTAGGGAGCTCCAAGGACTCCAAATGGTCACATTTTTCTCACTAGTAACTTACTATTTTCTTTTTAGTATGATCCAGGACAACCTTGTTTCTCTCTTTCTCTCTCAAACCATTTCTAGTTGTATCCTATCTTAAACTTTTTCCTGCCATCTGCAGCTACATCTTTGCTTCCGGCTCTTTAAATCTGCTTGTTTAAACTTGGTTCTCAAGGGAAAGCATCCCTGCCCACAGGCACCACATCTTTGCCTTGTCAAACTATCTCAAGAGTCAAAGGACCAAGTATCCTTGAGAGGACACATCATGGGAGAATCATCATCCATAATAACAATAGGTCTGGCCAGAAAAATCTTCCCAGTGTGAGACAGGCAAATCCCCTGGCCCAGAAATCAGGCTTAATTGGAAATTAAATTGCATTTCCACAGCAACTGCAGGATGCCTATATCCACAGCTAATTTATCAAGGTGATGCTTTATCCAGAGGGAGCCCATGGGAATACAGTGGCCGCTTCAGCAAAATTGCAAGTTCATACCTGATAAAAAGAATTTCTTTCACAGCCCTACTCGAACCTTTCAGGTTCCTCATTTTGGTTTTCATGTGTCTGTTGGCTGCCTCCTCTATGCTGGCTGTGTGCCAGAACCCAGAGATATGGATATCGGTGGAACTTGAAACTGTATTGTAGTACCTCCTGGGTCAGTGGCAAAAGAGAACTGCATAAGCAAAAGATTCCAAAGCCACAGCAGCTTTTCAGTTACCCAGGCTTGAGAGTAGCTTGGAAAGATTAAAAGTATAATGAACAGATTTATGCTAAAAGTTTGATTTCTTTGTTGAACACCAATGCTAATAGTTCACAATGATCAAGGCTGTGCCAGACTCTTCCACAAATCCTTTCACATTTTCATTCCATTCTCTAGGACACTTTAGGAAGTAAGTAAAGATTTTTATCATCCCCACTGATGAAGAACCCAAGTTTTAGGAAAGTAAGACACTCACTTATGTTCACTGTTGACCAAATAACAGACATAAACTAGGGTACAGGTAAGCAGAACCTATACCTTTGAACTGTATGCCAGGCTCCTCCTTTATTTGCACCAACTTTTTATTTTTAAAATGTACAACTACAGAAGAGCTGTAAAACTGTTAGCATTTGTATCCTTCACAATGATTCACCAAAGACTATCAACGCTTTTCTGTATTTGTACTTCTTGTCTTTCTTGGTCTCTCCAGCTTTATGCCTCTCTCTCTCTCTCTCTCTCTCTCTGTGTGTGTGTTTCTAAACCATCTGAAAGTTGGATTCTGGAGTGTTAAACACCAGTTGTGGGAACCTGTTTGTCTGGAGAATGCCTCTCCTTTGTTTGTTGTGTAACACAGGAGAGGCAGACAGGGGCTAGAAGTGGGCTGGGTTCATGTTGTCCAGTTGGGAGGGCCAGGGCCAGCCTGTACTCTAACATGGAGTGGAGTGGACAGCTGGTGGTATGTAGCATTAAAAGCACAATTTATACTGATGACAGTAAGAAGAATTATAAAACTGAAGATGTGCATTCAGCAAATCATATCTTTATGGCTTATATTAAATATGCATGTTCATTAAAGATTTCAAACAAAACTGGGCGTGGTGGTGCACACCTTTAATCCCAGCACTCGGGAGGCTGAGGTAGGTG
>RJWM01005085.1:60610-95377 GCA_004363535.1 Dasyprocta punctata | reverse complement strand
CTGAGGAAAGAGCCACTCCGCAGAGGTGCCCTGGGAGAGCCACTCCGCAGAGGTGCCCTGGGAGAGCCACTCCGCAGAGGTGCCCTGGGAGAGCCACTCCGCAGAGGTGCCCTGGGAGAGCCACTCCGCAGAGGTGCCCTGGGAGAGCCACTCCGCAGAGGTGCCCTGGGAGAGCCACTCCGCAGAGGTGCCCTGGGCCGCCGAGGTCTGCAGCACTCCCCCGTTAACACGGTGATTCCAAACCGCTCTTCTCGCTGTGGGCTCAGCCTGGGCCAGGACCTACGTGTTCTTTTATGTCGTTGCTGATTTCCTATTAATACATAAAAAAATTGCTGAATATTCCTTGAGGGGGGCAGCAGAATTATGTAACAACCATATACTCTTTACAAAGAGAGGTTTACCATAGGTATTTGTCTTAATGTATATAATAAATTTTCGTAACATCAGGCCAATTAGAATCATTTATTCACTGCCTCTAGTTGCTCAGAGGGTGTAAATATATTTTTTAAAAAATGTTCTCATTATAATTCATACTGTTGCTGTCTGTGCTTCCATCCGTTTTTTCATATCTGCCTCTCCCATAATCCCGTGGGAAGTGTTTGCAGTGGTAATATATTCACGTGCAGGCTGCAAATTTATAGATCTTTAATTGTAGAAAAGAACTCATAACTACAAAGTTAGAATTTTCTTAATGCTTTTAATCTTATGTTATCAAATAGTATATAAAACTAAAATGTTTTATGAGTGATTGAAATCTGTGGTCTAGTTTATTTTTAAAAAGAGCATTCCCATTTAATTTTGCTATGTAAAATACCTATACCCAGCCCACTAGTGATTTCAAATTCTTTCCTAAAGTTTGATTTTTGAACCTACTGTAAGCATTTGATAGGCAGTGGTTGCCTCTTTACATTGTCTCCCTGTTCTTCAAGTGATGCTCAGTGGATTGTCTGCCATGGTCATATAACTGTGAAGAGGAATAATGCCAGAAAGGGAATTCTTATAATGTTTAAAAACTGTGTGTATGAAACAGAAAAGATTAACTCTAATAGTTTATATATTGTGTCTAACCCCTGTTGGATACCTATGTTCAGACACGTGGAACATAATGAAATGATAAAAATCATCATAAAATTACTTGCAAACCTGATTTATATGACAATTGAGAATAATACACCTTTGTTTGACCTAAAGAATATTGGAGGCTATTAAAATGTATTATTTACTTTCCAAATGGACTATCATTTAAAGTCATCCAATTTCTAAAATAATACAATAAAGAAGACAGCTCCTAGTATGAAGTGAAATGTGCTTTCAAATATGGGTTAAATTGATCCTTTAATTCTGCATGAAGGGAATCTTAAACTAATTAAAATCATTTAAAGTGTTTCCAGCCTGTGCCACCCCCACTTCCTATTGTAATTGGATATTAACTAATACTATGTATTCCTCATCTGAATAAAATGAATTTTATCATGACTATGAAATGTTACAGGGTACTTCAAGGTTATTTCAGAGCAGAGGCAGGAGAGAGGGAAGAAGGCATTGATTTTTAAGAATGTGGTTAATCAACCTTGGTCCTCCTCGTCTCTCACCCCATTACCTTTGAACTTGGGCTGTTGCACTCTTTAGTTATTCCAGAAATGACAACCAGAAAGCTGGGCTCTTCCCGGTCCCAGGAGGTTCCAAAATCCTATCGCGAGTAGAGCTGGTCTGTGATAGGTATTCTGTTCCTTGTGCCTGCTTCAAAGCAAGGAGAACATGTGTAGAATTTCTCATAAAGGTCAAACTACCCCATGATTATCTAATGTTTTGCTATTGAGAATGAAGAAGAATTTTTAAAAATAACTTTCGTTATAGAAAGAACATTTTGTTTGATTTTATTTGATAAATTTAGAATTAACACTCTGGCATCTACATAGATGCTTACAGACATATGCACAGTTGTGTGCAAGATTTGTATATATATAAAATTTTTATGTATATAAAATTGAAGTTATATTGAAGTTGCCATGCTAACCTGAAGAATAAATAAAAAGAAAAGACAAAAACAAGAAACTATTTCCTCATTTTTCCTAACGTGATAGGTTATCTTTTTGATGAAGTTTACAAAACAGTTTCTCTATGGAACGCAGTTTTCCACTTCTAGTTTCAACCATTTTCTTAAAAAAAAAAAAAAAAACAAACAAACTAGACAACAAAAACTAAAGTAGCATGAGCAGTACAGAAAATGCATAATGAGTACAAAATGTGTTTTTAAATTCGTGGAAACATAATCTGTTCCAAACTGTTTTTGCAAATTGAAAATGTATTTTTCATTATTATCCTAATTAAAAAACTGTATGAATATAATTGAAGATATTCTTTTTCTGTTAGGTAATACAGATTTGATTAATAGAGTCTTGCTGGATGCAGGTTTTACCAATGAACTTGTCCAAAATTACTGGAGTAAGCAGAAAAATATGTGAGTATTTGTCCTTATTAATAATAAAAAATACACATTCTGCACTTCAGTTTAGCTCCTCACTGGGAAATGTGCAGATAATAGGCCTAATAAGTTTACAGTTTATTACTTATCTTTTTTCATTTTTATTTTTGTGTGTGCATGTAGATAGTACATGATGGTGGCGTTCCTCATAGGGAGCTGATCCATAGAACAGATATGTTATTTATATTTAATAAGAATTTCTTAAGGAAATAATTTTGTAATTGTTGACAGCTTGCATTTTCAGTCTTGGGTATATTTCAGTAATAAAATCTGCTGTTACTCAGTTTTACACTTCAGTGAGAACGAACCAAATTAAATAGGGCTGTGTGTGTCTTCCTGTGCTTGTGAGAAAGTTGGATGTCTAGTGAATGTTTAGTTGGCTTTCTAATTACACCTCCCAAACATCCAGCGAAGAAATTGAGAAATGTGTTATGATTCTCATTAAGAATCCCTTTTTCAGCCCATAACGAAGTGATACATGTTTCCCTGACAGCGTCCTTTCTCCTCCATAATCAACACTTTATAATCCCATTTTTAAGCAATGACAGCGCTGACTTTGCAGTCCCCTTGTGCTTCCCACTCCTCCACGCACAGCTCCCGGGCCCTTCGCCATGCAGTGCGATTCCTGCCCCAATCTCCAATGTGTGGTGCTACTTTCCAGATAAAGCTAGAGCTCTCCTGCGTGAATTTCAGAACCATTTCCGAGCTGACTATTCTCAAGAACTTTGTTCTTCACATTTGACTTCTACTTCACCTTCGCCTTCGCCTTAAGCTTTTCTTACACCAAACGCCAGCACTCTTCACTAGTGTCCTTCAGACATCTCCCGCTACCTGTGATAATTTCCTGTTTCTCCGTCATCCCCGTCCGCTCCTATTCCATCTTCAAGAAGCAGCCCAGTCATTATTCCCATGAGGTCCCTTCCTCAAGCAGTCTCCTGTGGAGCCCTGATTTCATAGTTGTCTCATTTGTTGAAGCATAGCTTTGCGTCTTTGACTTCCTCTCAGAACTTGCTCTTTACCTCTTGAATCACCAAAACCTAATTTTGTGTCTCTGGGTAAATTTAATACAAAATTTCCTCTTTTGTCTTCTGTTTCAGCAAGGGAGTGAGAGCTCGGTTTGTTGTGACTGATGGTGGGATTACCAGAGTTTATCCCAAAGAGTAAGTTCAAATAACATCTGTGAAAATAACTGCATTACAGCAGGCTGTGCCAGCGACCCGCACATGACTAAGGAAGCCATTCTTCAGAGGAAACTGTTCATTGTTAGATTAAATCGCAGTCGTTGTTTGGAGAGTTGCATGAAAATACATTGTAAATTATTTTTTCTGAAAAATTCTACCATAGACAATGTTTTCAGTGTTTTCTGATGCATCTTATCTCTGTACCCAAGGCTTAGTTTGTACAGTGGGGAAAGGAGGCACCAAGACCAACTGATGTTAATTAGTTAGCTTATTAACTGACTTACCCATAATTTTCTACCTAGTCAACAGCAGAGTAAAATTTAGAGTCAGTTTTGTCAATCCTAATGCAGCGCTGTGCCGATCCATTGCTTCGGAATGAGCGTCCAACCGTCCGCCCTGTCAGTCACAGTCACTCTGCGGGACGTCCCTGCGATGCAGGCAGTGTCCTTAAAGCCGGGTGTGTGTGTGTGTGTGTGTGTGTGTGTGTGTGTGCGCGCGCAGAGGGAAAGTAGGTTATCAGGCAGTTTAAAGAATACAAATGATGAGCCATTTCCTCCTTAGAGCTGGAGAAAATTGGCAGGAAAACCCAGAAACCTACGAGGACAGCTTCTACAAACGGAGCCTGGATAATGATAACTATGTCTTCACAGCGCCTTACTTTAACAGTAAGTGTTGCTTTGGAACTTGGCTTTCTCTGTTCTGTTTAAACAATTTATTGCTACTACCTACTCTCCCACGCCAGAAAATATGTTGAAAAATCTACGGTGAATTTAAGTGGTGTGAACTGATTAACTGCCTCTTGGAGGGTTTGTACAAATAATAGATCCTTTAGAAATATTTTGTCTGGTTCTTGCCCCCCTAAAAACAAAATCTTTCAAATTTACTTCTTCAACATCTCTGAGCATAGGTATTCTTTACTCCCATTTCCACAAATAAGGAGGCTGAAGTTCTGAGAAGTTTAGTTGTTTTCAAGAGTGTTTATCCATAAAAGGCAGAGGTAGTTTTATAAACCCAAGTTCATTCTTTCCATTTCACTTCAGCAGCCTGCCCAATATTTTAGTAAATGCTATGAAAGGGATATTTGATCTACATGCGTGACATTGTGGAAAACCAATTCATGGACATTCTAGTCAGCCTGGTGTGTACCGGAAGAAGAGACAAAGAGGAGATCTCATGCCTCTTTGCAGACCACAAACACTCAGTTTTTCAAGGAAAACACTATCCACCTATATCCAAAAGAAATTCAGTATGTGCTTTATCTAGACTGGTCTTTTCTTTTCTTTAGAAAGTGGACCTGGTGCCTATGAGTCAGGCATTATGGTAAGCAAAGCTGTAGAAATATATATCCAAGGAAAACTCCTTAAACCCGCAGGTAAGCATGCATGTTGTATGTGTGAATGTGACCAGCAGTAGAAGTGACCTCACTTTTATATCATAAACTGGCAGCATTTACCAGGAAGCCTCGAAGTCAGTGACATGGAAATTAAAAAAAAAAAAAAGAATACATTTAATAGCCTATGAAATTAAGGAATTTCTACTATATGAAGTTGAGGAATTCTCAAAGAAGTGGCTATGTGTACATGCTGTTTGTAAATTTATGCAATCAGTTTAGTATTAGATAGGAAAATTTTCCATCTGGGTTCGACCTAGCCATTCTACTCTAGAAATCTCTGCTACTCTCACATAGACCTGAGCATGTGAGCAAGGATGTGCATACTTGAAAATGTATTCATGAACGGTTTCAGCAGTGGGGATAAACAAGTTACAGAATATCTGTATGTTAGACTGCTGTGTGTCTGTCTGAAAGAACTAGGTCAGTGTCTATCACAGTGTGCAATAAAGTATATGGAACACTGAATTTTTGGCAAAATAAATCAAAGGAGCATCAGTGAGGATTAGAAGTGGGCAGGTGTGGGTGGGGATCCAGTGGGGATCCAGTGAGGAGGATCCGCTCATTCTGTGACTCTGGGATGTGTAACGCGGACAGGGGCACCAGAGAGTGGTGGTTTTCCAGCTCCTGGGAGCACATCCGTGTTCACGCGTGGCCTCTGTCCACACTGTGCTGGCACCGGCTGCCCTGAGCAGCCTGGAGACCCTGCGGCTCCTCGGTCAGCTTGGTGCCTTAGCCAACCAGCACACGTGCTGTGAATAGAAATTACAGCTCATGCAGCAGTTGAAGAGCTAGTAGCGCTATTTCTTAACAAAGACCCTACTCTACCCTAATGTCTCTGTAAAAAAGTATTATTTTCAACCCAACACTTACTTGCTGTGATATAAATCACTTAGACCAGTGGTGTCGAACCTGTGGCATGCGTGCCACAGCTGGCCATTTGTTAACACTGAAAGTTCTAAAAGGTTCGCCCTCACTGCCCTAGATTGTCTATATAGCAAAGATCATATTATAGCTAATTATGCCTTCAATTCAAATTATTTTTTCAGTTGTTGGAATTAAAATCGATGTGAATTCCTGGATAGAGAACTTCACCAAAACCTCAATTAGGGATCCAGTAAGTTTTTTTTTTCTTTTTTCTTTTTTTGGTACATTTAACATTCTCAAAATTTAAAAAGCTTAAGTTGCTTATAGAGTGGCAAAATAAATTTTCACTGCAATAGAAATATTGATGCCTGTGACTGCAAAAATTGTTTTATTTGTCAATAAATTTTAAAAATTAAGTTTATAATTTGATAGGCTAGTTATCAATTCATTGATATTTTCTAATTTTAAAGGTATAATTACTATGTCCCTTTTTATTTGACCATTATGTAATCTTATACTAGATAACTTACTCAGAAATATCTACTTATAACATGGTAATCATTAATGTAATTAAAATCTATTATTAAATGAGATAACTGTGTTTCTGTCTTTCAGTGTGCTGGTCCAATTTGTGACTGCAAAAGAAACAGCGATGTAAGAAACCACTTTAAAATAAATTTAATGACAGTATTTTCTTTTATTACTCTTACTTGCTGAGACTTTACAGTATTGATTAAGATATGCAGAGACTTTAAATTAAATGCTAAAAATTCTGTAAAACATGTATTGCTTAGTAGATATTAATTTTAATTTTTGTAGTTTTAATTCTTGTCTATAAATGCTTCTTTTTAAAATATTCAGACACAATGGGAAGGCAAAAATGTTCATGTCAATGTGGATGGCATTCTCTTCCGTCTCCACCAGTATTTTTATACATATTTATCTTCAGCTCTATTTCTCCATGAAAAGTTTCTAAACAAAATATCTTCTTGGTGTTCAGTGCCTTCTCTCATCTTTTGAACCTTTGAATTTTTTCACGCCATTTATAGTGACGGGAAAAACTTTTATGACCAAATCCTGGAGTCGCTTAGTGTATTATAATGCTTAAACTGACAAGGCCTGGGTTTCACATTGTCGTATATTATTTGCGATTTTATTTGAAGAATTGGAAAAGAATTTGTGGACTGCTGTTCAAAAATTGAAGCCGCTGTAATTATGATACATGAACTGTTCCAAACTTGAAAACGAATGATGAAGACCACTATTTTCCTCAGATCCTTGTGTGTGTGTGCATGTATGTGTGTGCGTGTAGATTATTTCCAGTGGAAATAAGGGATTCCTGTTATCTCCATCATTCCCACTTCTGGGAAAAAATGGCAATGCACTAAGTTTGAGTTTTTACAAGTGATCCACTGTGCGTAGATATGTAGTGGCTGTTCTTAGAGCAAAGGTTTTAGCACGCTTCTTACACATTAGGGAAACACAATTCATTGTGTTCCTAACTCTGGCAGTAGTGTTGTAATTCTGACTTTATTCTATATTAATTATTAAAATGATTTTTATTTAAACATAGTGGAATTTTTTTTTATTATATAGCAGGATGAGTTTTTTTTTCTTAGCCATGGCCATTATTTTTTTGCTTCCTCCTTTTAAATTTCCAATTATCCATTCAAACATTTTTAACACAAAAATGTAAGATGCTTGTAATCTTAATACTGCTTATTTTTATTCTTTAGTCTATGAAGTGTGCACTAAAGTATTTAACATGATTTTTGAAATAATTTCTTGTCAAAATCTTAAGTGTTTAAAATAATAAGTGATCAAATACTTTATCCAACCTCCTGGATCCTGTGGAGGACATAAAGTGTGAGAAGATTATTTGACCTGTTCTTAGGGTTTGTTGGGACACAGCTGCGTCTTGACCGGTTGTTTGATGCTGTGTTATCAGCCCTGGTGACTTCACAGAAACACATAGGCAAGCTCACACTTCATTTCATCAGAGTCTCTGAACAACGATGCTCCAGAGAAGACCAGTCACTAAAATTTTCCCATTTTTGCTGTTTTGATCTTCTCAAACAATGGACTAATGATAATGTGACCTGTTAAACTTCCTACCAATATATTGACTGCTGGTTTTTTTTTTTTTTTTTTGATAGGTAATGGATTGTGTGATTCTAGATGATGGTGGGTTTCTTTTGATGGCGAATCATGATGATTATACGAATCAGGTATGCATCTGAAGCAGAGGCATGCGAGGTTTCCAACATATATTTCCCTGATCAACGTGACAGATGCCTTTGGGCATTCTAGAAATTGATAGATTGCTCTACTTCTGTCACCAATTAAATTTCAAAATGCTTAGTATTATGTAAACCATTAAGAAATACATGCCAAACCTAGCTTTTCTTTATGCTTATTAACTGATTTTACACCTTTGATGCCAACAGTTACAATTAAAACATGTAGTTAAGGATTTTAATATAATGGGAACTTATTCAAGTCCTTCAGACACTCAGAAAATTGCTTTGTGTGAAATGTTTATTAGTCGATAACACCGGACTTGGTAGCCGGCTGTTTGACATGGAGGCAGTGCTTGGCTCCCGGTTTGCAGGTGGGCAGTGCGTAGTCTATTGCACTCACCAAAGGCTTTAAACGAATTTGAATTAGCTACCAATTTATTTCATTTCTGAATCTCCATTTCTGACTTCTCTATTTAAAAACAGAAAAAAAAAAAAAAAGAGATCTTTAAGGGCCAGCTGTTCTCCTGGAGTACAGCTGTGTGTGGGCTGGGCCGAGGAGCTGGGCACTGTCCGACATGTGAGCTCCTGCCTGCTCCTTGGTCCCTCAGAGTTCTTTATTTTTTCTTTCTAGTTCAGTCCACTTCCTCATTAATGCTACTTGTCCCTTCCCCAGGAGGCATCGACTTTCTGTTTGTTTGCTTCTGTGTTTCATTTATATATTGAAGCATATGACAAGATGTCTTCATATATGATTATTTCTATCACAAAACCATTATTACCTGTAGTCCTCTGTGGTACATTAGTTGCCAACTGATCCTGGAAAAATAGGACCTCTTACTCTTTGACCTCTATTTCCCCTCCCCGTGGGCCAGGCGCTTCACTGGGATCAGGATGCCAGGTGCTGTGTCCTTTCCCCACAAGAGAGGTTGCAGCCAGGCTCTTGGAAGGGGTGTTCCAGTTCTTCCCACTGCCATAGCAGGTTTCTCACTTGATTTGCTCTTTAGCTCTCCTGTTCATCTAGTTCCATTTCCTTCCCATTCTTTCTTCTCATTGGGCTAGTTCAGGCATTCATCTTTGATGTACATTTGAAACTTTAATCATTTTTTTCTTCATCAGATTGGACGATTTTTTGGAGAGATCGACCCCAGCCTGATGAGACACCTGGTTAATATATCAGTGTACGCTTTCAACAAATCTTATGACTACCAGTCAGTGTGCGAGCCCGGCGCCGCCCCCAAGCAAGGAGCGGGACATCGCTCGGCACACGTGGTCAGTAGTGCCCCCGGCCGGGCCAGGTCCTGCCTTGGGGACACACGCACCAGTGTGGGACCGCGCGCTGACTTTGTGCTTGTGTTTCGCAGCCATCGATAGCAGACATCCTGCAGATCGGCTGGTGGGCGACTGCTGCTGCTTGGTGAGTGGATTTTTAGCTTTATGGGTCTTGAGGAAAAAGGTGTTGTGAGATAGTGAAGTGTTGGGGGAAAACAGGAATTTTTTGCCAGGTCAGTTGTTACAGTGGGTTTTATTTTTTCATTGTTTCAGGCAGATGTTGGAAATATTGATGATCATGTGAAACTTAAATGAAAATGTCATGGTCAAGCAAATTTCAGTCTCTTCAGAGACTTTTTAATCTATAGTTCTATTGGAAGTCTTCATGAGTTTTTTTTTTTTTTTCTTTACATTGTGCCTGATCCTTTAAATTCTAGGAATATGGATCTATAAAGTTTATTATCTTTACTATCTAATTCGGATGTCTTCATTGGTCCAGTTCATGGCCTGCTGACTTACCTTTCTAGGTTCTTGCCATCAATTCCTACAGGGGCCGGCAGGGGTTTAGAGGAATCGTGTTGCTGCAGCGAGCCCAGTGCTCCTTCCCTGACCCTCACCCTCGCTGCCTGTACCCGCTCCCGGACGGGCGCCTCCTGGAGTTTGGTTCTGAGCGGCTGGCCAGGGCCTTCCCTGTGTCCAGGAGTCACGGTCTCCTCCTGTTCTCCTGACCTGCTGCTCCTCTTGGTCGCCACCCTGCTATTCCCTCAGCCTCACCCCGTGAAGGGCAGACTGTGCCTTTCATGTAGCACTGAGGTTTCCCGGCTGAATTTAAGTCATTGTGTCATTTATCAAAGTAGCAAAGATTTTTTTTTAATTTTGGGTGCTTTATGGAAGCTGAGTGGTTTCTTTGTTGTTGATTTTTGTTTTTGTTTTTGCACTGGAAATCCAACTTAGGACCTTGTACATGTCAGACAGGTGCTGTGCCACTGAGCTATATTCCCTGGCCCAAGAATATTTTAAATTACAAGCCTTATTTTTTCTGAAAATTGTATTTTATGGTATGATGGTGATATTTTTGTATCAGTTTTAAGTGAACTTTCTGTATCTGATAGAGATCTGACCTAATTTATCCTATTTTCTGGCCAAAATCTACTCCCCACCCCCACCCCCACCCCAGTTTTTAAACTACATTCTGTTCCAGAAGATTTTGTACTAATATTTGGTTCAACCGTCATTTATTTTAAAGCTGAAATGTGCCTTAACATGCACTGTCTATTTAACATGCATATACTGTTTTATGAATGTCAAATGCTAACAAATACATTCTATACTGTAAAGCACATCGCTCAGAAACTCAGATCTTTATCATACAAAGTCATTTTATCATAGGGTTTCCGAGAAATAAAACAAGGAGAAAATCTGGATGTAAAGACCTCTGCCTTGAAGCACTGACTCTCTCCCTCTCTCTGTCTCCCTCTCTCTGTCTCTCTCTATCTGTCTCTCTCTCTGAGTTTGCACAGTGATGCTGCCCCATTAGGCCCGGGAACACACATGTGTCCCAAACTTGGTCTTGAATACCACTGCCTTCTCCCACAGACCACGACAATATTACACTGTAATTTAAGAGATACATGCATAAAAATGGTCCTACATTTTCAGTGAGCAACTTTCAAAGAAAGACAGAAAGTATTTGTTGTTTGACATACAAAAATGCTGAGGAAGCCAGCTGTGGTGGCGCACGCCTTTAATCCCAGCACTTGGGAGGCTGAGGTAGGCGGAGCGTTGTGAGTTCGAGGCCAGCTTGGGCTACGATGTGGGCGCAAGCCCGGCCTGAGCTACATAGTGCGACCCTGCCTCAAAAAACCAGGGCTGGGAGTTTGGCTCAGTGGCTTAAGCACCTGTCTGGCAGGTGCGAGGCTGTGAGTTCGATCCCCAGTGCCGCAAAAAAAAAAAAAAAAAAAATTGCTGAGGATCATATTATAAATTCATAGAGGGAAATTTCTAGATTTTTCTCACTTGTTCATTTTCAAAATTCAGGTCTATTCTCCAGCAGTTTCTCCTGAGTCTGACCTTCCCTCGGGTCCTGGAAGCAGGTGGGTAAAGGCTCCCACATGGCCATCGTCAGAGTGGGGAAAACTGTCACTGTGGCCTTAGTGAGTTCCCCTGAAAGAAAGCAGATGAGTGTGCATGTGCGTGCGTGTGTGTGTGTACGCCTGTGCGCGTGAGGGCGACGTCTGCAGCCTGGCCGCGCCAGGCCCTGCAGGTGGCCTCACGCACCGTCGTGCCCTGTCCTCCCCTGCCCTGCGGCTGCCCTGCGCATTGTCCTGTGCTGTGCCCTGGGCCCCTCGCACGACTGTCGGGTGTCACACAGCACGAGACCCCCATCTTTTTGGAAGAGGTGCTGGGTGTTCCCTGTGAGGAGGCAGCCTGGGGGTGGCTGGCTGGGCGTCCCCACCAGGCGGTGACCGGGCCTCCATTCCCACAGTGGAGATGGAGGAGGAGGACTTCGCCGCCTCCCTGTCCAAGCAGAGCTGCATCACCGAGCAGACCCAGTACTTCTTCAGCAACGACAGCAAATCCTTCAGCGGCGTGCTGGACTGCGGGAACTGCTCCAGGTACCTGCTCCCGAGGCCTCAGCCACGGCCGCAATCTTCCAGGGAAACGATGGCGACTGCCTGATGTCACAGAGGGGAGTCACTGTCCTATGTGGAAACTGTCAGAGAGCTTCAGTTTCTTTGGAGACTTTAAAAATTTACATTTAAAATTCTAAATTTGATAAGTGGTAACTCGACTATCTTGACACGATCAACATACTTGCCGCTTTTAGGCAGAACATAGAGAACTTTGGGTACATTTAATGTGTTTTTCATCTAAAATAATCCATACTGCAACTTTATGATTTAAAAGATGATAAAGATTTATATTAATTCTCAAATGACTAGTGTGCATTAACTTAATATTTCTAAGCCAAATATAGTTTCCTTTCACATAAGGTAGTTCAACTGGTTTACAAAAGGATAGTTCTTTTGTTTTGCTTTCCAGTCTTCTCTGACAGGAAGGCTTGAATGTTCTCTTTGACTTGAAACCGAAGAAACTGGGAAAAGGATAATTTCATACAGTTGTGGTTAATATTATTCAGTCAGTGTTCATAAAAAATCTTAAATTTTTTTTGCGATGCGATGGAAAGTTTAATTGGTTGTAATGGAGGAGAGGGGAAAGGCAAGAGGAGGCCTTGGGAAGGTTTGTGAGGAAGATGGTGCTCCACGCCGCAGGAGCCCAGCTGAGTTGTCGAGGCAGGGTGTTCCAGAAGAGAGGTGACCAGTGGAGAGGACGGTGGGGGAGCGGGGGGAAGCTGAGTGGGTGACAGCGCCAGAATGTGAGTTGCTAGGGGATTGAGAACCAGTGCCTCTGACAGTTCCAACAATTTTCAAGAAAAGGGTCAACCACAGCCACCAGGGACTGTGGTGGACATGGCCAGTGTGTTCCGTGACTCACTTGCAGGGGAGCGAGGGGAAGAAGAGGGGAAAGGCAGGACCTCAGATGTGAACCCAGAGCAGCAGCAGGTCACGGGCCCTGGAGAGGAGCGTGTTGGGTTGTCACTTCCGGTGATGGCATCAGAGCACCATTAGTGGATGCCCACTGAGGTCCAGGAGCAGCACTGGGGACTTAAAGACCTGGGTTAGACGCTGAGGTAAAGGTCAACATAACAAAGACGTTATTTGAAATGTGCTTTCTAATCGAGTCCTATTTTCATCTGATTTGTGTCCCATATCAGTGAGAAGAAAAAAAAAAGAAGAAAATTCCACCTTAAAACATGTGTACTTATAGAAATTACTCCTTTAGTGATATTGTTTACATTTTCATATTGGTGGCAGAGAAGGACAGAAAGAGATTTAGGTGCAGCTGAAAGTGGAGACAGAATTTCAAGCCCTTGATTCTGTCTCTCTGTGTGGTCCAATCCAGGATTTAGCAAATTCAAAATGCTGTGTCTCGGTCACACTTGTACCATTTCAAGCACTCCAACAGCTTCCTGGGCACTGTTTGGGGAAGAGCAGAAAACAGGTCCATCTTCACAGGAAGTTCACTGGGCATCCTGGATTGAGACTGTTCTGCCCTTAGCTTGAGGCCCTTAGCCACTTTTCTACCCCAGTTTTCTATCTCTAACAGGGCTACTTTGGCATATTTTCGTGATGAATACGACAATTCATTAAATATGTAAATGAAACCATTTTCCTGTTGCTTCAGCTACTAAATAGGGCTCACTCTGCGATGACGGTGAACACAAATCGCTGTAAGAAATGCCTTACATATTACATTTGTTCTTTAATATTCATTTGAAGGAGGCAGTATGTTCATTGTATTAAACATGAAGATAATAATCTTTTTAAAAATACACTAACTCTGTTTTACACTTACCATTATGATGCTTTGGGTTTCGATACATCATACTTTGTCGTGTGAGAATCCCTGAAATATTTGCATTCCTCTCCCAGAAGAATCTTCATTTCACGTGATCCTTTTGGCATTAATTTTGCAGAATCTTTCATGTGGAAAAGATTATGAACACCAACTTAATATTCATAATGGTGGAGAGCAAAGGGACTTGTCCCTGCGACACCAGGCTACTCATCCAGGCAGAGCAGACATGTATCCTTGACAGCGAGACGTCCAGGGTGGGAAGCCAGGGTAAAGTAGTGCATTTGTAACCCGCTCACCTTGTTCTGGTTTATAAAGAGAAAGACTCACACCAGAGAGCCGGCATCACCCAGAGAGGAAGAATGGATGTGTGGCCAGAAATTGGGTTTGAATGTGACAGCTGGTTTGTGCCTCTCAAACACCACCAGAATTCAGTTCAGTTCCTGAAATCCCCATGCACTGGGAGGGACTGTGTTGGATGAAAGTAATGACATAGCTATTGCTTGCTTGTTTTGATAAATAGATAGGTTTCATGGCATCACTCTGAATCACGTGTTGTGACAGGGGAGGGGCACAACTTCTTGTTCCTTAACATGACTCTTCAGCTGATGGTCCAGATCCTTGTGATATGGTTAAGCAGCCCAGATACCGCAAAGGGCCTGACGTCTGCTTTGACAACAGTGACATGGTAAGGTAACCAGTTTAGTGGATCAAACTTCCATAACCCAATGACTGTTGTTCACCAGAATGTAAACTGTAAATTGCAATTTTTTTTCTCAAACATTGATGTCTTAACCGTAGTTTTTCTCATTAACGTGATGTACTTGCTGGTAGGTAGAATTTTTTTCATTTCCAAATTTGTCATGATTATCATAAAGTTAAATAGTTGCTTCTCTTGTCTTTCCCACAGAAATTGTACTTTCAAACACAACTCCATCGATCCACTGATATTACGTGGTCACAAATCTGATGATAAAGATTTTCTAATTAAAGTTACTATTAGTACATATTACTTATATGTATTGCCTGCTTGCATTTGTATTTGAAACTTATTTTATTAGAATACAACTAGTAGTTTGTGTTTTGTCTTAAGTGTGTTAAACCTAATGTCCTATTATTTTATAGTTCTAATTTCCTTTACCTGATTTCTATCAGGTAAGATACTATCATAGATTTACATTACTATTATCATAGAGTTACATTATTTCCTGTAATTATATTTTTTCCACGTATTTGAAGTTAGGCTATTCATTTTTACAAGGTCAGCTTGATAAATTACAAAGCACATTTAATGTAAGTTATCTAAAGATGATCCCTACATTTCTGATAAATCAGCTTTCCCAATAAACATTTTTCTGACTTACTGTTTATATAGTCAATTTTATGCTTTCAAAATTATTTTGAGAAAATTTATTCTTGAAGATGAGTGCCACAAAAAAAACCCCATCCATTTTTACTGACTCAGAGTGGAATATTCCCAGGTTCTAACTTTTCAAGCTGTGTCTTCGCACTGAGTGGCTCATGCACCCCAAGGAGCTCACACACGGAACCTTGCCATCCCGTACATTTGTTATTCTTAAAATGTCGAAGCATCTGTTGATTAACTTGTGTTTTAAAAGAACTTAAAATAGGCTTATAACCACAAAGGACTAAGAATTTTGCAAGATACGTACCAAACAACTGCATAATATAAATTTTAAAATAGAACAAGGCGGAAATAAAGTGCAAGACGTGTTAGCCAGTATATCCAATTTTTCTGTGAAGAGAATTGACTATTTCTCTTAGTAGTGATTGAACAGTGGAACTAAGTTTTTTTTTTTTTTTCAGTTTTACCTAATAAGATTTACACAGCCCATATTTGAGGGCTCCTGTTATTCTGTTTCCCAAAATAAGCTGGCCCAGGAGTGCCCACAGTCACTCGGGAAACTTGACTCCTCAGCTATCTCTCACCTACTTCTGATGATGCAAAGACAGATGAATTCACTCAGGTGAACCTAAAAGACAAAAAATCACCATGACCCAAAATACTCTCATCCTAGGAGTCTGCATCATTTGACCAGAACATTACAAAAATTCAACTAAGACAAATTTTCCACAATTCCAGTGTCTGTGAACTGTCCAGGGGTTGTGTGTGAAAGTATGGCTCTGCCGTGTAGCTTGGTGCGCTAACGGTGTGTTGTGTGTCTCTAGCAGTGGAGTGTTCTGGTAATGCTTATTTGCAATGGTCACTGTGAATCTGCTCTGGATGGAGGCTCACATTAACTGCTAATTGCCAGCAAATTGCATGAAATCTCATCTTGTATGTCTTCTTTTCTGTGTTTTCTTTCTTTTCCTGTACTTGCTACTTTGCCCGTTATTAATAGGATCAACTTATATGCACTGCGAGTCGTGCCTGTACCATGCGGTCAGCTCCTCTCTTCATTTTACTGCAAGTTTTCATGTGGTGTGGATGGTCAGTCACTTTCTCTAATTTTTTCTTTCGTTTTGTTTTTGGCTTGAAATATAAGAAAATGATTCATATCCCTAAATCCACAATAATAAATGTCATGAGACAATGTTATTAAAATTTGCACTAAGGTTCTTTTGTAAGTGGTGATTTCAAATGGTACATAAGTTTCTCTTACTAAACAGAACAAAATTAGATTTCCATATGTATTTAAGTATCACAATTTTCTTAAATAGTTTTTCTGCAAAGATTAAGTCAATGTGGATCAAATTTTATACAGACTTTATGATATCTTACTTTTGCTAAAGAGAAATACTTATTATTAGAGGTGGTTATATATCAATTTATTTTCAAAAATGTCGACAAATTTAATGGACCATTTCAGTTTTATTGAGCATTATATGAGAACTTTAATCATTCTGGTTTTTCTTTTAAGTAAATTTAGTTTAAGTAGCTTTTGAGGGCCTTATTCTGAAAATCTTGATATTCCTGAAATATTTTAATAGAGCCTTTGTAATTTCTAAAATTGTCTAACTTAATGTCCAATCATTGTTGTGTTTTAGAATTTCATAAGCGGTACCACTCAGTAGATGTTTGGGGCTTGCATTTATGTTCCATGTCCATTTATTGTTATGCAGTTTCATTTCTGATTCTCTGAAATCATCAGGGTTGTGTGACTAGAGCAACTTCTATTGTGTTCTTTCTTCCTGGTCTCCAGGTAACCATTGATTAGGAAGCCACTAGATGGAGATGTGGTCACTACCAAGCTGGAGTGAGCACATGAGACAGGGAAAATGTGAACTAGCAGAGAAAGTCTCAGAAAGTGATCAAAGTTGTTCTGAGATCATAAGGGTTTCCATAGCAAAAGATTGCAAATGGAGGCACCTAACGAGGTTTGATGATTAAGTAAAAGACCAAAGTTAAAGGATTGCTGTCCAATATGTACATATTCTTAAAATTGATATGCAGGTGCCTATTTGCAATGTTAACTTAGTCTCTTCGAAAAGTACACAATCCGCTGTTTCAGTAAGAAGAGCAGAGTGGTGTGATGCGTGTCTGTGGTTGTCCTGATTTCTGGTCCAAACAGAAATGGGAAAACTAGAGCATCTTGGTACTTGACAATCATATTCTTCTATATATGGGGATTAGTATAAAATGTCATTACGTTTTCACCTTTGATTATAGAGTTTACTTTTCTCAAACAGAATTTTAGGTAACATATATAAGATATGAATTAGACATAAAAATGTGTAAGTATTTTCTTAGCTAGTACATTAAGAAAATGTAAAAATAATAAAAGCTGCAATGTAAATATTACCAAAATGATATGAAAAATGTGTCTAAGTGACACCTTCTTTGACCCAGAGTTCATGAAGGCACAGGTGGAAAAGAACAGAGAAAGACAAAGAAAAGTGCTGAAATTATTAATTAATCAAAGCAGAAAGTAAAGCAATCCAATCATCAGTCTATTGAGAGTGTATTGTTCTATGCAAATTCAGTTCATAAAAATCATGCTATTAGGTACATAGGAATGACTGCTCAGAAATAAATTTTGGTGTGTATGTGTCTTAGTTACTTTTCACTCGTTGCTGAGACAAAATACCTGACACCCAAAATTAGGGAAGGAAAGGTTTATTTCTACAGTTCTCAGAAGTTTTGGTCCATACTTAGTTGGCTCTAAGTCAGCGTGGCATGGCGGAGCAGCCATTCATGGCAGCTGCCAAATAGCAAGGCGCACTGGCAAGAGAGAGGAGGGGCAAGTGAGGGCAGAAGAGCAAAAGAGGGAAGACCCACATTCCTTTCACCCTTACACTATATCTCGGCTCCACCCCTGGGCAGGTGCAGCACTCACATCGCCAATCCCAGCACTAGACAACAAACTAATCACGAACACCAGACTCAGCCCCATCCAAATTATGAGTCCTTGGGGCGGGGGTGGACACAGAATCAACTAATACCGTATGTTTATTAATCCTTCTACATTTAAAGAGTTGAACAAATACACTATCTATTTCATGGGTTAATACTGATGTGTGAAGGGAATTATTTCTTCTAAAGTGCTATTCCACACTATCCACTGCCTAAACATTTCTAAATGTAGATTTTCTTTGAAACTACCAGGGTGACGTTAGTGCTGCTGTATCTAGATTCAAAAGTTGGCTGTGGGTTTGTAGATGTATTCATCAGTGACTCACCTTTTGAGAAATTAAGTAACAGCTATAATTCAGAAAAGAAAGGACAGAAACTCCTTAGCCAAATGACTAAAGTATTTTATTTTGGAAATTTTAGTTCTAAATTTATTTTAGTAAACTTAAAAAAGATTGTGTTTCTTGTGCAATTAGTTGTCCCAGATTCTGGTTGGGGAGAGAAAGAAAGAGAAGGGTTTAGCAGTGATTGCAATTCCTGCAGGAGACTGGTAGGTGTGTGTGTAACACACTTCAGTCCCCCCACCATTCCCTTTTTGTTTTTCCAGCATCAGATTCATTTATTTATTTTACAGACCTTATACAGTAAATTGCCACATATACAGATTGAAGACTAGACTAATAGGCCAAAGGACATGCAAAACATATAAGGCAGTTGTGCTGCTTTTAGATACACTGTCTACACTGGATTACAATACATTTTTATTTGTCTTTATGCTATATATCGGGGGGGGGAGTGAGTTTTTCATATAGGAGAAACCATGTGATATTTTAAGTTTGTGTTTCTGAGTTACTCCACTTAACATTCTGGTCTCTAGGTGTATCCATTTTCCTACAAATAATGCAAGTTTATCCATCTTTATGGCAGACTAGTGCTCCACTGTATACACATCCCACCTTTTTTATCCATTCCTCTGTTGAGGCATAGAGGCTGACTTCAGAATTTAGCTGTTGTGGGCTGTGCTGCTGTAGCATGCCTGTGCATGCTTGACTGTGGAGAGGTCTTAACTCTTTGATATCTAGAAGTCGAGCAGCTGGCTTTAATAGCGTTTCCACTTCTCGCCTTGTGGGGATCCGCATGCTGATTCCCACAGCGGCTGTGTCACTGCGCAGTCCACCAGCAGGAGAGACCTCACCCCACGGTGTGCGTGGTCTTACCAAGTGAACCTGGGGGCAAATTCACAGCTTAGGTTTTTCTTTCTTTTAATGAGTTCTGGAGAAGGAATGGAATGATTCTTCAGTGACATCTTTATTGATCATCTTTGGAGAGGGGCTCCCATGAGGAAGTCCAGTAATATTAGTCTGTCATATTTCAAAATACAAAGCAGGGCACGGAGGCACACACTTTTGATTCCATTGCTTGGGAGACTGAGGCGGGAGGATCACTGTGGATTTGAAACCAGCCTGGACTGCATAGTTAAAGCTACCAAACTTTTATTTTCCAATTCAGTAATCTTTTAAAAACAGATTGATTTGTGTAGTCAAGAGGTCTGTGGAGTTTTAGTCTCTCCAAGATCGAAAATCCTTCCATAATCTGCAGCTGTGACTCACACATTCTAACTGTATCCCCAGCTCACATCCACGGCGTGGCTTCTCCTCTTAGCCCGGAGCGCCTGAGAAAGCACCACCAGGAAGCCGTAGGGGTGGAGTTTTCAGGGTGAAACGAGGGCTCCAAGGGACTCTTCCAGCTACACCCTCCAGGCTCAGCCAGAGCTCCGCAGCTCACAGGAAACAGGAAAGAGAAAGAAGAGCAACACGCACAGAGTAAAAATGAAAACGGCCAAGAGCCAGAGAGAATATTTGCCTCTCCATAATGCAGTCTGCAATATGACAATGTGTATTACATTGCAGGAATTTCCTTGATAAAATGAATCCTTTATACATAAAGGAGCTGTATCTGAATGATGACTTTTCATTCCATCTGAGTAATACTTAACCAAAACTGGGGAGTACTCCTGCTTAAGTGACAATTAGGACTTTGTGTTTTATGTTTGCCGTGTTTCTGACTAGTGTATTAGCTGTTTTACTTTCTACTATTCACTTACAAAACACAGCTTACCTACTGCATATTCCGTTACTCCTCCACATGTGAGATACTCAAGGTGCACAAACACACACCTGAAATTGAAAGGTAATCAGTGCCTTGCTTCTAATCGGGGCTGCAGGTTAGCATATCTGGAGGGGAAAGTATCTGGACAGAGAGAGTAGCAAGTGCAAAGGACCTGAGGTAGTAAGCACCCTGGGCTGTTGCGGAGGAAGATGGTGTTTCTGAGACCGTGTCACTGGCAGGGGCCAACGGGGCAGCCAGGCTGCAGACTGCGGGACACCGTGAAGGATTTCACAGGGAATTCAGATTTGGTATGAGAATGATGAGAAATCCCAAAGGAGCTGTGAAAGGATTTGCTGCATGGTTTTAAGAACCCCGCTTGGTGGGGAACAGATTGGAAGCGGGCAGAGAAGAAGCAGAGAGAAGAGAGGAGGCTCAGGTGGAAGTCGAGGCAGGAAGCCCCCAGGCCAGGCCGGGCTGGGGGAGGAAGCAGGGGCCTGGCTCCGGTTTGGAGCAGGGAAAGAGATGGTGATGCGGGCGCCCCCCCCCCATCCTGAGAAGAGTGGTGACGCGGGTGGAGTTAAAGCCCCCAGGCCCCGGGAAGAGGGGAGGCGTTCACGCGGAACTCGGGAGAATCCAGGGCTGAAGACCGGAGCACAAGTCCTTAACCGCGGATGACGCGGGAAGCCGCGGACCCTGCAGGCTGGAGCCCTGGAAACAAAGTCCACGGGACAGGGGAGGCCGGACTGGGGCCAGCGGAGGCGCATCCAGCCGGGGAGCCGCGGAGTGCGGGTGACCCCGGGCGCGTGCCCCGAAACCCGGGAGAGGCGGGAAAGTAGGTGCTCCTGAAGGCTCGGTTCCGTGAAGACTGAGAATTGGTCATTGAGGGATTCTGTTTAGATTTGGGGGGTGGGTTTTTTTTTTTTTTTTTTTTTTTTTTTGAAAATTAAAGTTTTCTTTCGTGGATTCTTCGCTCTTAGCTGTCTCTGCAGCAAATAGAAAAGGGTTGCACTGTCTTCAAAAACGGCTCAGGAAACTCGTGTTTCTTATTTACTGCGTGGCAGGGACAGTATTAAACTGCCAATCAAACCCAAAGCAACAGCTTCAAGTTTTTGAGAGCTTAAAGTCTTTGTGGAGTAATTCTTAAAAGCAGACAGACAAACAACAACAACAACAACAAAAACAGTTTTGTCCATTCGTTTATATGATCAAATATTTCGATTCTTGGAAGTTGAACCTTTGATTAGTGCATTTTTCAAAGATGTTTACAAGGATGATTAGACGTGAAGAATTTAAAATGAAATTTACTGCACTATAAGGAGGTAAGCAATGTGGAAAATGCTACAAACCTGGGACCTGGGAATAAAAGGCGACGACTCCGCTGGCATTCGCGGGCAGCCGGAGTGCCCCCGCCCGGTGGGAAGCGCTCCTCAGGACACCCATCCCGACCTCTCTTCTGGCTTACTTCTTTATTTTGGCTCTGATTTCAGGCTGTTCTTTCATTGTTATTTCTTCAAATATATTGATGGAGTTTTTTTTTTTTTTTTCATTTTGCTTTAATTCTTGATGAAGATTCTACATACACATCACATGTTCAACTGAAAAATGGAATGTAAGAAACGTGGGAAATGGAATTGCATTTCTTAAATTTATGTTTTCTTGTGGTGCACAGTTGCTAAGATCTTAATACTTCAGAGTTATGGAACTCTTAAATTTCGTTATTTCTTGCATTTATAAATATATAGGGTTTGTAATATAATAACAGTGCTTTCAGTTATTTGGTACCTTGCTCAAAACAGGTTTTATTATTAAAGTATGTTTTTTGTAATCATCAACATTTACAATTCAACATTCGTAGTATTTTCAAGTGCTGGTGGGTAAATCACCCGAAATACTACGGAATAAAATCTAGGTGAATGTTATTTATTTGGATTGCAGATAAAGCAGTTTTATAAGGTGAGTTCAAAGGTGGGCTAGATAAGAGGTACTCTGAAAGATATCTTCCTAAATATTTTTCAAGATTTTCATTTTTCCTCTTCTTTCTCACAGGAGGATTATTCTGACTGTGGTGGTGTTTCCGGATTAAGTTCATCCCTGTGGTCTATTCTCGGATTCCAGTTGCTACTCCTCTGGCTGGTATCTGGCAGCAGGCACTACCTGTTGTGACCTCCCAAAGCCAAAACCGCGTCTTTAAACTCCAGACCCTGCCAAAATATGAGCCCTGGATGATGTCACAGTAGTGTCACCTGTGGAGTCAGCAAAGCATTAGCTGGACCTTTATCATGGCGTATCTAAGGCACAGACCCCTGGGGCGCCCACTGGCTGCATGTCAGGGTGTCCAACCCGTGTACTTGTGTGAATGCTGCACCATCTACATAGAACATCAAAGCAAAAATTCTTTGTGCTCTACTGGGAAAACAGGAGTTGTTGCATTGCTGGCGATGATGCGTAGAAGGGCTCTCCACACTATTTATGAATCATAAGGAATGTCTTGATTTTGACCTGGAATTTCAACTTGCTGCAGATTTACCAAGAAAATCTCTAGGGAGAAATAGTTATTTTTGCCTTTATTTATTCTTCTGTTAAAAGTCAATTCCTGCTTTACGTAGTTCCTAACTGTAGAGGGACAGAGAAAGAGTAAGAGAATTAACAGTGGTCTAAATTGCTGAAATATGAATCATGGCTAATTTTCTACAAAAATTTTTGCCAGGAATACAATGCCTTATGCAGAATAACTTCTCTGCCAAAAATAAAACACAATTGGTGACCAATTAAATGGGGTAGTGAATTGATAGTTTGAAAATAATAGCTAAGAAATTATTAAACTAAAGGTGCTTGAGGGTGAAATTTGAATATGACATATTTTCTCATAAATGCAAGCCCTGTAAAGCGCTGACGTAATGGTCCTTTTGTTCACAGTACGACTACGTAGTGCTAGCCGGATATTAGCAATGCTCTAAGAGAAGCTCGTTGGGGGGAGGGAAAATGTTTTTCTTGTGATAAATGAACTTGGGTTACAAGGGTATTTTGCATGATGCTGCTGCTGCTATTTTAACTTTTTGATTTGTTTTTCTCTTATTGTAGAGTGTAGTCTATTGAGAAGTTACCTGAGTGACATTATTGTCATGTAAGAATCTGAACCTTGCAGTGTAAAATGCACTTAAATCATCTTTCAAAAATGTCGTGAAACTACTCTGAATATACTGTGCAATGTAAATGCAGAATGATGGGGTTGGGGAATGTCGACATGAGAATCAATGGATTTTATACGAATTCGTGCTTTTGCCTGAAAACCTATGTACAGATATTTTAAGTACATAAATCAGATTTAACACATTTATTTTTTGAAAAGTACATATATGTTCTCAATGAAGCTACATCCTAGGTTTCCTGTTTGTTCATTTCCCAGGAGCGTGTACAATCCAAGCTCTGTCCTCCATTTTCGTTGCTAGGGTCATTGGCCGAAGACCTGTGCCATGTGAGGAGGGTTTTTATACCAATCGGAGCAAATAGGAAACCTTGGATCTCTGTGTATGCACATGAACACTTGATTGTGAATAATAAAATTTGTTTTTATACAGCCTCATTGGTGAAAATGGTTAGTGTAGTAAACCAAATATTTCATTATAGATTAATATGGTATCAAAATACTATTTATGCTTTTAAAAATTATTTTCAGGAATAAACAGTATTTGAAGAAAGGGGAAAACAATGAATGTGTAACTCTAGGAATAGTACATAATTTTACTGAAAGTTGAAAGTATGCAGATATTTTTTATGGTAAAATGCATTTTTCTTCATTCAAACATGCCAAATCTTGGTGTGTGTTTATGCTGGAAATTTTCTTATATATAATTTTAACATCAAAGTTATTTACATTACCCAGCATGCTTTTATATGTTCTGTGTATCAAAGTTTTAGCACATTCTTTAGCAGTGTTTAAGATATATTTGTTTGTTTTTAGCTTTGCATACATTTATAATCCCCTCGTCCCACCAATGTATCCTAAGTACCATTTGTGTACTCTCCCTTAATAAGATTGTTTTTTAATTTGCAATAGGGGGAGGGAGAAATGGAATCACTTTGCCAACTATCGTTCTAAGAGTTGACATCAGTTACCATTTCTAACACATTGTTGTGATTTTTTAGTCTATTGAAAACTTGTATTGACATTTTAGAAAACACCAAAGTGATTTAAAAAAACAGTTACAATGTGTTTAAATCATGTTGTTTGTTAATTAAATATTTAAATCTTACTGTTAACTTTTGCTAGAATTTTAAATCATGAAAGTGTTGGGAAGGGGATTTCAAAAATATAAATTGTTAGTTTATGTAAATAGATGACGCACATTAAAACAAACAGTTGCTTCCAGCATACAACAAACTACCTTAAGATTACGTTTAAAGTCTGCTCAATATATTTTTCTGGCCAATGTCATTTGTATGGTATGTTTTCCTCGTTATTGTTGTGTTGGTCACGTCTAAGCTTGGCATCCCTCGGCAGGGCCCCGTTTGATTATAGTTCTGTATGGTAACAGCCACATACAGGGTAGGAAATCAGGTAAGAAGTTGCTCTCAGACTAAAAATCGTTTTCAGGGTCAATGCTAGTCATCCTGGGTTTAACATACTTCTTTTCAAAAGACAGTAACACTCATCCCATCAAATTGCTCTGTTAAATTTGCTATTTTTCTGTGAATTCTGTTGACAAAAAACTTCAAGTCTGATTATAGTATTGATTTTCAAAGACTGAACAGTACAAGTGATCAGTGAAAAGGCTTCTGAACTATTTTTACAGATTTAATCTGTGCTGTGCCCATGCCGCTGAACGTAGTGTGTCACTAAAACATCACAGTCAGTCACAAGACAGAGGTTTGCATTAATCATTTCTTTATATTTTCTTCATTTGAACAACCAGCATTACTGCCAAACACCAGTCGTGGTCCACATTTGTAACAGGTTTTTAACATGACATAGTTAGCGAGTTTGATTGAAGAGACTTTTAGGTCCTGGCCTATAAGATTTTAGTATGATCTTTTTTCATGTTTCTAATGCTTGAGGCATTATTGCTTAACTTGGAAAAAAAGTAAAAAGCAAAACAGTGTTGCTGCCATTTGTAAGTTTCCTATATATAAAATATTCCTTTTGTTAACTTTAAAACTGGCCTTATGGGGTTCAAATAGGCAGTATCCCTTTTAAGTGACCTTTGCAATCTAAGTGTTACTTGCTTATTTGATGCTCTCTCGTAATTTTACATCTCCTTTAAATCTTTGTCTTGTCTTCACCAACGTTTGAATTTTGTGTCTTAATTTAAAACTCTCAAGCTACTCCTTTGATCATGTTAGTTGATATTAAAATGTTAAAAGATGTAGAGTCTAACCTAGGCAAAGAAAATGGATTTTGTGACTTGTTCACTTGCCCCAAATTCCAATGTTTTATTGTTATCTGGACCTTGTATTGTTTCTCATAGCAGAATGTTAATATTGTTAATGTTTCATGTACATTTCTAGACAGATCAAATCACTAAACAAAAGTATCAAGTGCTGAAAATTTCCAGAAAATTTGGAAGAATTAGAGAGCCCTTATCAATGGTTTCATCTACCTTTTTTCTAGTTCACATCAAAGAAGATATCTCAAAGAAATTATGCTGAGACTAATGGGATACTGTCTTGGATAGATGCCAGTCAAGTTTCCAGTGTGTCCGACAAGGCTGTCTTCTGTGTTGTGTTGTGTGATTGTTGGATCATGCTTTTAGAGATTCTTTCAATGAAATGCTCAGTGTGCACCCCTGAAACAGGCCAAGTGGCTTTTGTGAACAGTAGATCTCCACCCTCCCTTTCTCATGTTCTCTTGACACTTTTGTGGAAATTAGCCTGTTAAAAACATTTTGTAAAAATTTGTATAATACTGTTAAAAAATATTTATAATCCCAAAATGTTGTGTTAAATCTTGTGCAAAAACAGTATATTCAGAATAAAAGTTTATCATTTAAAGTCACTGTAGAGTTTGGATTATTTGCTTGTTTTAATATCTAGTTTAAAAAATAGAGGATTCTGTCATTATAAGAAAACAAGCTTTCCAGTACAGATGGTTCTGAATTGTGAAAAAAAAAAATTGGGAATTTTTACAGTGACAAAACTCAACTCACAAACAAATGCATTTGCAACTTCTTTATGTAATTCTGGCTTCTTGCATCCTGCCTTCCCCATAAAGCCAGCTAGGAAATTGATAAATCTGACTTGGGACTTTTAATAGGAAAAATGTTCTTGGGCAAAAACAGTGTTTCCATTTTCTTGTAAAGTTCTTGGGAAAATAGTCTGAAAGAAACAAGGTGTATGAAAAGCGTTCATCATGTGTACACCTAGCATTTAAGTATTGCTCCTAAAGTTTTCATAGTAAACAACAGCTAAGACAGTGAAGAAGAGTGTAAAGGAACTTGGAGAAGCTGAGCAAAGATGTCCTTGGGCTTATATCAGTCTACAACCTGGTTTCCTCTGCACACATAAGAAATAATAAAATCCAAAGCCCAGTACTGGTTGCAACCTAGTATCATGTAAGCCTGTTTTCCTGTAGAATCCCATAAAACAAGAAACTATTATGTGTGGGCAGAATGCAGTGTGTGGGTGCCCAGGATGGTGATTGCTGGGAAATCTGATGCCCACATCTGATCAAGACATTTTAATAGGAAAAAAACCCCTATTTATAAGGTAAATGACATTTGTTTTCTGAACATCTGCCTTAATTCTGAACCACTTGTCTCCATAACCAGTCCTCTCACTTCCAGATCTCATTTCCCATGGTCAATCATCTTGTTATCCATCCTGCCTCCTCCCTGGAGACCTTGGTTGACCTATTCTTATCAAGCACATTGAGTCTTACTTCTCTGCTGCCATTGTTCCATCTACCTGCAAATCTCCACTTGAGAATATCTCCACTTACTGGTGAATTGAGGCTATTCATACTGATGGTTGTAACTGGTACATACTGGCTTATCATCGACACATTTTCCTGTAGTTGGTTCCCTATCTGTCCCCTGTAATTGCTTGCCTTGCCTGGTGGATTCTTTCTCTTGATTTTTTGGGGGATTGTGGTCTTTGTTGTCTCTTTCTAAAATATCCTTCAGAAAATTTTGTAGGTTGGGTGGTCATGAATTTCTTCTTTGTCATGGAGTTATCTTCTCCATTGACTTTGAGAAATAGTTTTACTGTTTTTTTGTTCTGTTTTGTTTTTGTTTATTTTTAAGAGAAAAAGACACATAAAGACAAAAAGCAAAAGAGACAAACAACAACAGCAAATCCACAACAGTAACATTGTATGTTTACAAAACAAGATGATAGGAACTTGACAATGGTTGCAATATTGCTTGTCGTTACCTTCAACATATATATATAGACATATAAAATTGATCTAATCATATGAGTATTAACCTTTCTTTCTCAGTAACTAATACATTCAGCAGTATAGTCACTATAGCTATCTTGCATATACATATATACAGATTTATGTCTTTTTCCTTTACCCTTTCTTCTTTCCTCCTTTTTCCTTTCCTGATTACTTTTGCTCTTTAAGCAGTTTCTTACCCTTACACAGTATTTATTGTAGATTTTGGATCATATATACTGTTTCAGTTTCTAACACTAGGGAGGCAATACCTTATTTACACATGTGGGTTTGATTTATCTCGCTTATGAGAATGGTCTCAAGTCATGTCCATTTACTTAAAAAAGTCTCAATGCAATCTTTCTTGATAGCTGAGTAGTACTCCATTGTATAAAAATACCACATCTTTTTTATCCATTCCTTGATTGATGGGCACTTGGGTTGTTTCCAAGATTTGGCTACTACAACTTTGGTTGCTATAAACATGGGTGCACAAATATCACTGTGGTATGATGTTTTCAGTTCTTCTGGGAAAATGCCCAGAAGTGGGATAGCTGGGTCAAATGGGATCTCTAATCCTAGCTTCTTAGGAATCTCCACACTGACTTCCACAGTGGTCGCACCAGTCTACACTCCCACCAACATTGGAGAATAGTTCCTTTTTCCCCACAGCCCCTCCAGCATTTGTCGTTGGTTGACTTTTTAATCTTGGCCATTCTTTCTGGAGATGGAATCTCAGTGCTGTTTTAATTTGCATTTCCCAAATGACCGTTGATGTTGAACATTTTTTTCATATATTTATTTGCCATTTGTATTTCTTTCTCTGAGAAGTGTGTATTCATCTCAGATGCCCATTTTTGGATTGGGTCCTTGAATTTTAGAGGCCTGATTTCTTTTAATTCTCTATATGTTTTAGATAGAAGTCCTTTGTCTGATGGCCAATTGGCTAGGATATTTTCCCAGTTCATGGGTTTTCTTTTCACTCTGTTGGAGATTTCCTTTGACATGCAAAAACGTTTTAGTGAGATGAGATCCCAGTTGATTCTGGGAAGTGTTTCCCATGCAGTTTGATTTTTGTTGATGAACTCTCTGCCCACTCCTATGTTATCAAGATTTTTCCCTACTTTCTCTTCCAGCAAATTTAGTGTCTGTGTTTTAATATTCAGATCTTTGACCCATTTGGACTTTATTTTAGTGCATGGTGATAGACATTGATCTAGTTTTAGTTTATGGCATATAGAAAGCCAGTTTTTCCAGCCCCATTTGTTAAAGAGGCTGTCTTTCTTCCAATGTACATGCTTGGCCACTTTGTCAAACATGAGGTGGCTAAGTGTGTTTGCAGTTGTGACTGTATCTTCTAAGGTATTACATTGATCTTCAGGCCTCTTTTCATTCCGGTACCATGCTGATTTTATCATAGTAGCTTTGTAATATAGTTTCAGTTTGAGGATTGTGATGCCTCCTGCCTTACCTTTGTGGCCCAGAATTGCCTTTGCTATTCTAGGTCTTTTCTGGTTCCAGATGAATTTCAGGAATGCTTTCTCTAGCTCTGTGAGGTAGACAAATGGTACTTTAATTGGGATTGCATTAAATATGTATAACAATTTTGTGAGAATGGCCATTTTCATGATGTTGGTTCTTCCTATCCGTGAAGAGGCAATATCTTTCCATTTTTTGAAATCTTCGATTTCCTTCTTCAGAGTAATGTAATTTTCACTGTATAGATCTTTTACTTCCTTTGTTAGATTGATTCCTAAGTATTTCATTTTTTTGGATGCTACATTGAAGGGTGTGTCTTCCCTTACATCTCTGTCAATGACTTTGTTGTTTGTGTACAGGAATGCTATTGATTTTTGAGTGTTGACCTTGTATCCAGCAACATTACTGAATTTGGTTATTACATCTAGAAGTCTTTCAGTGGATTTTTGGAGTCTTCTGTGTAGAGCATCATATCATCTGCAAAGAGTGATAATTTTACTTCTTCCTTTCCTATCCTTATTCCCTTTATTTCTTTCTCTTGTCTAATTGCTCTGGCTAATATTTCCAGAACTATATTTAATAGGAGTGGTGATAATGGACATCCTTGTCTTGTTCCTGATTTTAGGTTGAAGGTTTTTAGTTCTTCTCCATTTAGTAAGATGTTGGCTGTTGGTTTATGATATATGGCTTTTGTCAGGTTGGGGTAGAGACCATCTATTCTGATTTTCTGTAGGGTTTTTCTCATGAATAAGTGTTGGATTTTGTCCAAAGATTTTTCTGCATCTATTGAGATGATTATATGGTTCTTGTCCCTGACCCTGTTGACATGGTGAATTACTTTTATTGATTCGCGTATGTTGAACCATCCCTGCATTCCTAGGATGAATCCTACTTGATCATGTTGTGTAATCTTCCTGATAACTTTCTGTATTCTATTTGCCAGTATTTTATTGAGGATTTTTGCATCTATGTTCATTAGGGAGATTGGCATGTCATTTTTTTTTTTGGTTGGGTCTTTCTCTGGTTTTGGTATTAGGGTAATACTTGCTTCCAGGAATGACTTAGGGAGACTTGCTTCCCTTTCCATTTCATTGAAGAGTTTGAGGAGTGTTGACATTAAGTCTTCCTTAAATTCTTGTAGAATTCAGCAGTAAATCCATCAGGACGTGGGCTTTTCTTTGTTGGTAAGGTTTTAATTACATTTTCAATTTCATTAGCTGAAATTGGGTTTATTCAGCAGTTTTACGTCTTCTTGATTCAACTTTGGTAATTCATAAGTTTCTAGGAATCTGTCTATTTCATCTGTGTTATTGAATCTGTGTGAGTAAAGCTTTTCAAAGTAGGTATTGATGATTTTCTGTATTTCCACAGCGTTTGTAGTGATTTCACCCTTTTCATTTTTTATTGCATGAATCTGAGATTTTTCTTTCCTCTTTTTGGTAAGGTTGGCTGGGGTTTATCAATTTTTATTCTTTCAAAGTACCAACTTTTCAATTCATTAATTCTTTGTATTGTTTTCTTAGTTCTGAAAGATAGTTTTGCAGGTTACATCAATCTGGGCTGAAGGTTGTTTTCTATTAGGACTTGAGGTACTTTACTCCAAACTCTCGTTGACTTAATGGTTTGTGTTGAGAAATCTACTGTGATTCTGATGGGCTTCCTTTTATAGATGATTTGTTTCTTTAACAGATTTTAATATTCTGTTTTTGCACTGAAATTCTGGAGTCTGGATAATTATATGCCTTGGTGTAAATTTATTTTGGACATGGCTAATTGGAGTTCTATTTGCCTTACTTATTTATGTTTGGATTTCTTTTTCCATATTTGGGAAGTTTTCTGCCATTATTTTTTTGAACATGATTTTTATGGCATTGCACTGTCTCCTGCTTTCTCACTGGCTCCAGTCACACTTATGTTGTTCTTCTTTGCATCATTTTGTAGCTGTTGGATTGGTTTTTCATGGTCCCTTGCTCTTTTTTAAGAAATCTTTCTTTTCATGATCACTAACCACAATCCTGTCTTCTATGTCTGATATTCTGTCCTCACCTTGGTTTCATTGGCTGCATATAATTTCAGTGGAATTTTTAATCTCCTGGATATCTATTTTTTTTTTTACGATTACACTGTAGGTTTACACTCTGAGGTGTTGAAGTTTGACAGTAGTTACAATATTGCATATCGTTATCTTCATAGGGGTTGATTATATTGACAGACATAGACACGCAAGGTTTATCAATTCAGGAATATTAACTTCTTTTTCAATAGCTAATGTACTTAGCAATACAGTTTTTTTCTGTCTTATTTATGCATATTTATAAGTTTATGTCTTTTTCCTTTTCCCTTCGTTTCTTCCTTTCCCCTTAGAGTACCTCTTGTTATCATTGAAATAACTGCCCATAATATCAGGTCTAATATAATCAAGCTAAATAGTTCAGAGTGAAACCAATAAAGGATAAAAGAATGGTCATACTTAAGAGAAACAAAAAAACTAAAGGATTCAACTAACAACAACAACATATCCTACACTGTAAAATTATAGGTTTAGGAATTTAGATGCTTGGAATTTTACAGTGGTTGCAACATTGTATATCATTACCATTAAGGGGGCCGTTCAGATTGACAGATAAAGACATGTAGGATTGATCTGATTATATGAATATCAACTGTTCTCTCTCACCAATTAATGCATTTAGTAGTATAGACTTCTAAACTATCTTATGAATACCCTCATATAAAACTATGTCATTTTTCCATAGTTTCCTTCCTCAGTTCCCCTTGTAATACCTCTTATTGTCTTCAAACTAAATGCCCTTACCAAATGGCCAAGTATAGTCAATAACAAATAAGGTAATGGAGGCAATACATAGTAATGCAACATTGATTTCTATAATGCCTCATATTAACTTCAAGGCAGTTGCCTATATCATCTGTTGTAACAGAAACACACTAAGATAGGTTAAAATCCCTCAGAACAGAGCAGCGAAAGTAATACCTGGTTTTGAAGCAAGGTGATCGTATATCACCGAAGGCTACCCTTATAAATTTTGTTATCTTTACAATAGCTGTCTTTGTCATCATTTATGATAAAGATAGGCCAGTTGAGGTAGAATAGGATTAAACTAAACAGTTCATTGAAAACAATACTGGACTTAAATCCCATTGATGGATTATTCATTTGTCTGCCCTGCTTGGTGGTATCTCTCTGTCGCTATTTCTAGAGCAGTGGACTTCTTTGTCTCTCTAGAATGTCCTTCAGTATTCTTTGTAGGGTTGGCTTGGTTGTCATAAATTCTTTTAGTTGTTCTTTGTCATGGAAGTATCTTGTTTCTCCGTTGATTTTAAAAGATAATTTTACAGGGTACATCAATCTGGGTTGAAAGTTATTTTCCTTCAGGGCTTGAAATATTTCACTCCAGGTTCTTCTTGACCTGATGATTTGTGTTGAGAAGTCTGTCGTGATTCTGATGGGCCTTCCTTTGTAGGTAATCTGTCTCTTTTCTCTAATAGCTTTTAATATTTTGTTTTTTTGTTGAATTTCTGAAATCTTGATTATTATATGTCTGGGTGTAGGCCTATTTTGGTCAAGTTTAGCTGGAGTTCTATATGCTTCATTTATCTGAAAGTGCCCTCTGGAGAGTGCCCTCTACCTTTCCGTCTTGGCATTCTCTTCCTGTTCCCATACTTGGAAAATTTTCTGTAATTATTTCTGTAAATAGGCTTTTAATTTGATTTGTATTGACCCCTGCTTTTTCACTCACACTTTTTATTCATAAATTATATTTCCTTGGGTTGTCTTGCAGTCGTTGCACTGCCACTTCCAGATTTCTTATTATTTTTAATAAGTCTTGTCTCTCTCTCTCCCAGGCTGCCATTTTTTCTTCAAGATATGAAAGACTATCTTTAGTCTCCTTCAGGTGGTTCTGCCAACTTTTATTGAAGTCTTTGCATTCTTGCTAGTTTCTCTGAATCTGATTGATGCGTTCTAAGTCTTTATTTGTTTCATTCTCAATCTCCTTTGATTTTCCATCCTCCACCTTTCCGGTTATGACTCCTTCAGAGGCGCTTAGGGATTGCCCTATTATGTATTTCATTTCAATTCTCAGTTGGGCTAACAGTGCCGCTTTAATTTCTTTCATAGCTTCATGGAGTTGTCTCCCCACTTCGGTTGTCATCTCCTCTGAGAGTTTAATTTTTGGACTCCCGATTTTTTTTTAATTTTATTAATAATAAAAGACAAGGCAGAAGAGAATCCCCCATACTTGCTACATTGCCCACTGTAAAGAGATGCTTGGGTTACTGACCAGAGGCCTGGCCAAATCTACAAAACAAAAGATGGTTGATGTTCCTTGGTTGCTATCAATCCAGCCAGACCTCCGAAGCAGCAGGTTGCTCACGGGGCGGGGGGGGGGAGTGTTGTCCCTGATTCCAAGCCCATGCGCCGCTGCTGCTCGGGCCAGGTGGGGGCCCCTCGCGGGGCCCTTCTCGTTCTCCTCTAAGGTCCTGGGCTCAGGACCCCAGAAGGCAGTCCATATTGAGTCCTGATCGGTTCCTGCGCCACTCGGGCCAGGCAGGGGCCCCTCGTGGGGCCCTTCTCGTTCTCCTCTAAGGTCCTGGGCTCAGGACCCCGGAAGGTAGTCCATATTGAGGACTCCCGATCTTGTCTGCATTTGTGTCACCTGGATTTGTGCTGCTTGTATCGGAGTCTGGAGAGCGCCCTCTACCTTTCTGTCTTGGCATTTTCCTGGACTCTGCTGAGAGCCCGTGTTGGCCCACTGTGTTTCCCCAGCCCACCTCCACTCCGTGGATGTCTGGTGCAGTGTGCGAGGATAGGGCCGCTCCCTGGGAACCCGTACCGGGCCATCTACCTAACTTCCTCTGTCACCCCCAGGGTGCCCATGCAGATTCCACCAAGACCCTCCAGGGCCTGGTGTGGGCAAGGAACCGTGCCTAATTAGGTGCCGTTCGGGTCTCAAGATTGATGCCTGTTCCTCGCTCTCCCTCGGGAGTGGGGGGTGGAGGGCTGAGGGCCGCTGGGTTCACTCACTCGCCAGCTCACAACCACCTCTTTCCACAATCAATTGCTGTGTCCGCCATCTCTGCCGCAGCCGCAGAAGATCAATCGCACATCGCAAGCACTTCAATCGCACCTTCTCAGTTCGAGTCTGCTGCTAATTGGATTTGGCTCTGATCAGAGGCACCGCTACCTTTGTTTGTTTACTTCTTCTTTTTTTACTCTTTCCATGGGCTACAGTTCTCGTCCTAGACTCCTCTTAGGTCCAGAGGACCCATCTCCCTCCCCTTTCCTTCTTTCTGTTGTTATATTATTTTATATTCCAGCATTTGGATGGTGTATTCCAGGGAGTCTCCCTATGGTGGTGTTATCAGGTTGGCCATTTTGCAGGAAGTCCTGGATATCTATTTGAATCAGTTTCATGGATCCCTTTTCTTTCCTATGTTGGACATTTGTGATTTCCATAATTTTCCTAAGCTCTTCTACTTTTTAATCTGTATCTATCTAGATTCACTGGGCAGGTCCTTTATTTTGATCATCATCTCTTTTTTACATGAGAGATTATTTCTAATCTGATTTTCTCTATAGATGCTTTCATCTGTTTTTTTTTTTTTTTTTTTTTTTTTTTTTTTT
>RJWM01005085.1:0-60510 GCA_004363535.1 Dasyprocta punctata | reverse complement strand
CTAGCACTACAGTTTCCTGGATTTATAAACGTATAATTAGAATATTCAGATACACATTGGTAGTCTTCTTTCTCTGCATTGTACTCAATGAAGCTGTAGAATTTTAGGTCTGAAGACACATAGTCTAAGACATACAGTTTCACATGACTGTTGATAATGTTTAATTATTGGTAAGCTCTCCTAATAAACTAAATGGCTTGAGTATTTCTTGAGGTACAAATATTGTATATCTCAGAATGAATTCACTCCCGAGGTTCCTGGAAAATGTTCTTCATGAATTTGCATACAACTTAGCAACTCAGTGTTTGTTTAGTATCATTTTAATGGACTTTTTAAAAATAATATAGAAGGAAATTTATTATCACTGCCACAGTTAGAAAAGCAATATAATTTGCCATCATCAACAGGGATGCTGTGCTAAAGCACATGCATAGTTATTGCAATGAAAGAGATCAACAGAATCCCTGCATGCCACCTGTCACATGTTACAACTTTAAAAGCACTTCTACCATGTATTTATTATAATGATAGATGAGGCAGTTTTTGTATTTCTGCCACTAATGTTTTAAAGTATAAACATGGACTCAAACATTTGATTATGAATTATAGTGTGTTAAATTATATATATATGTATAAATCATTTTCAACATTTGATTTTCACTAGCTGTGTAGTTATTTTCTTAAATGCTTTATCATAACAGTTTTGGGGTCACTTGAAACATTTTTATTTTCTTTGAAAAGACATCTACAAAATTAAGATGTTCATTATGAACTTTCTATGGTAAGGACAAGTGATTTAAATCATTCTTTTACTACAGTATGGAGTTTCTGTGAAGAGAAAAATGTTCAAGATAATAAAAAAATGTTAAAAGGGGATCTGAGGAGAAGGGGAGGTAGAGGGTAGGGAGGAGAAGGGGAAGTAGAAATGATTGAGATGTGATGTGACTTTCATATTTACCAGTTCCTCAAAGTGAGTGTAATTGTTATGTATTGTAAACATACTCATAAAAAAGAAACTTGAAAAAAGCGAACAGATTCTAAGGCACACAGGCCATGCATGCAGTTAAAAGCACACACGTTGCCCATGAAGCACCCGAGGGGGTTGTTCTTGTCTGAGGCCACCAGCAAGGCCCTGGGTTGGCTGACTCAGTCATTTTCATTAGGACACTTGTTCCAGACACCAGCTCAGCAACACACTGATAGACAATGCGTAGGTTGGAGTAGAATTGGAGTTGCATTGCTAAATTCCTGTCCTTGGGAAGACTTCCAGATTGTCTCCGTTTCCTCAGTGTTGAAGAAAACACAGCCTTCCTTTGCAAAGGTTGAGGTGCTGGATAACTGTTCTAAATGGCAAGGTGAAGTTTAAGAAGACTCATCTACATTCCCGTTGCTGTGCTCCTCTTTCACTTTTAAACTTTACAGTGATTTTGATCTATAAACTTCATAAACCCACTAACTGCTCCCTGAGTCCTGACTGTGAAAACAGCATAGACACACTGTAACTGCAAGCCACTGCTTAGATTCATTCTCACCTTACCCCTGATGAGTTATACACCTTGGGCAAGTTACATAATGTGTTCACGTCTCAATTTTCTCAGCCCTAAACTAGAAACAACAATAGGAATGACATTGGAGTTGCCATGGGGATTAAGTGATATAGTGAACATAAAACATGAAGCATAGGGCCCTAACTTTGTATTAGGAATGGTTCCCATCCCAGCCATCTGTCATCATTGTCATGCTTTGCTGCCACTGTAAAGATTCTAACCATCTGCATCTTTAATTTTCCATTGAAAACATCCATTCATTCTTCATTCAACTGAAGTGCTGGAAGTGGAGAATTCTGCAAGAGAAAACTAGTCCTTTCCCTTAGGAAACTACTGGCTGGAATATTGACAACTTAGTAAGAATTTACTCTCAAAAATGCAGTGAGGCAAGTGCAGGGGTGTGTAAAATACAGAGGAAGCTCCAGAAAGTTCCAGGGCTTTCTCCTGCAGGAAGTGGTGTTACAAGTAGAGGGGGCATGTGTGAAATCCCAGAGTTGAATCCAAGCTGAGGCAATGAGCAGCGTGTGGAAGCGGAAGCTGGAGAGACAAAGGCCTGGAGCCCAGACTCCCCTCTGGGTGACAGCGAATGTTTAGAAAACAACACTTGTAGGCAGAGAAGAGTATAGTCATGTTTACATTTCAGGAAATTACTCCAGGGGAAATATGGGCTCTTAGTGGAGGAGCTCCTACAGAAAAAGACCAAGTAAGACTATTACCAAGATGAGAACATTTCCTTGACTAACGAAGCTATGCAGCGAAAAGTGGGCCAATTTTTGAAATATTCAGAACAGAAAAAGGAAGCAACTTTACGATTCATGCCTTTTGATAATGAAAAAAAGGGGGGAAGCATAATCACTTTCAGGGTTCTGAAGCCTGACACTGACGTCAGCGGTGCAGTTCCCCAAGCTGGGGAACACCAGAGGAGGTGCAGGGACCACAGAGGTCGGGGGACACACCCCCTTGAGAAGATGGAGCACTGCACTTGGGAAATGTCAGAGATACAAAGATGAGACGCTGCAGAGAAATGACTACTGCCCCGGATCACGTGTTTTGATGCACTCTATGAGCTTAACTCCAGTGTAAAATTTTCCAGGGCTGTATTTTTCATTGTTTCATTTTCCTCTTTGGATCTAGATTATACAGTTGCATATAGCAGAATAAAGTTCCCATTTACTGTGGTTAATAAGCTGGCCCACCATTAAAAAACATTGCTTTTATAGGACATTCTGTTCCAATTCCAGTCATATTAATATCAAATGTCTCCTACAGTCAACCACAGATTTCTATAAATATTATCAGACAACCTTGTCAATCAAGTTCACGTTTACAGGAAATGATACTCAAAAGTCAGAATGACGTTAGAAAGTGATATGACTTGACAATCTGGTCCCATTATGATCATATTTAATTAAATAATGTCTATTTCTCAATAAAATAGAAAGTTAATCAAAACTTTTTAGCAACCCACTTATAAGATGGATATTTCAGATTAACTTCAGTCCGCTTGTCCATCTTAATCCATAACCACCCCAACCAAAAAAGTCTGAGGAGGCAAAGCGAAGTCCACGGTTCGCGGTAGAAATTTCAGGTTCTGATGCCAAATGGCTTGGGTCCCACCCCAGCTCCCCAACTTGGACATAATGTCAACCTATCCATCTTCCTTTTCCTTATCTGTCTGATTTATTCTAGCCACTCAATAAATATTTGCATATAATAAACAAAGACAACCACTATCCAACAGTTGCTGCAGCTCTTGTATCTTACTCCTCAGCTTGATCACTCTAATGCTGAGGATTGCAGGAATAACTAGAGAAACCAGGTATCAAGAAAATTCCTAACACACATGGAATATTGTCAGGCTTCCTACTAGGTAACAGTACTACTAGAACATTACATTTTCTACACTTCAGAGTATTAGGAGCTATCAATGAGAAGCACACGTATAGCACAAGCTCTAGAGGGGTACAGAGAAGAGAATCATCTGAAAAATGAGTATACTGTTACTGATGCTAACAAGGATGATGTCATGTCATCCAAGTAGCACTAATAGTATACGGTTACTAATGCTAGTAGAGCATCATGCAGTAAAGGAGCTTGGTAGTGAAGAGTTGGTGGCAGGATAAAGGAAAAGGCCGATGGAAACTAAGCTGGGCTTAGTGGTTTCATGAGGGAAAGGCAGGTGGAAGAGTCACACAGTCCTGCTCTTCTCCATCCAGCTGTCAGGAGCAGTGACACATCTGGAGCATGCAGATGATGACGCTATTGCTAGAAGGACATTTGGCTTCTCCCATCAGTGTGGGGAGGGGATTGTATATGATACTCTCAATAAACATATGTTCCCTCATCCGTATTCTTGTTTCCTGCTATTGGAAACTTTTCAGCAGTTTTTTTCTGTGCTTACTTGCCTCTTATTTTCCTAATGTCAGTTCTCAGTCTTCCAAAATGTCCCAGTTTTGTTTTCAATCTGCATTTAATCTCTTACTTGCTCATTCCTATCCCAATTGATCTTTCAAGTGCCGTTCTTCTAAAACAGGTTTCTCCATGCTCCAGTGCGCCATGATAGCTTCTTCACTCTCCCTCTATTTCTGCGCCTGCTCAGGTTCTCTCATCCCATATGTCCCTTAAATACTGCTGTTGGGGACGCTTAGCCATAGTTCTGTGTTTATCCCAATCTGTGTCCTTTAATTATCAGATTTGACTACATTTAATGGTTTCTTATTTGCTCTCTGGCCCAAATTTCCAATTGCTGCTGGACAGTCATACCTGGGATCTTCTGCGAGTGTGGGATTTCATGCGTCACCCCCACATCTGAGCATTTGCTCCCCTTTTTGTGCTCCTCATCTCAGAGCCTTCTCAGAGATGCAGACTCTGAAACCGGAAGCTTCAGTGCCATTCATTATCAAGGTCAGACAAATCTCCCTAGACACCTCTTCATTCTTGTGACTTCCCACACCTTGTGCTGTTTTCTCGCTTCAGACTTGCCGCAGTTTTTGCCCAAACTATCTAAACGGCCCCCACCTGGCTTCCTCCCTTTGGGTTTCTTTCCACTTCCATACATCCTCTATGCTATTTGTTTTCCTAAAATTTACCTCTGATTTCATCTTCTCCTGCTTAAAAACATTTAGTGACTCCCCGTTGCCTATAAAATACAATAGGAGGACATACGATACCAATTAGAAGCTGGCCTCTGCCTAAATATGACATCATAGTCTCCTCATTTCCATCCCCATACCAAAAACTGCGATTTTAACTCAAACCTTACCAAATTACCTAAAGTCATGTAAACCATACACACTAATGCATATTTCAGTGCCAGAAGACATGGATCCCACAATGCCTTCCTTTGATCCCCTCATTATGGTTTTTATCTGGATGTCCCCCCAAAGGCTCAAGTGCTCATAGGTGGGGCTTTGGGGAGGTGAAGTGTCATGGGGCTTGTGATACTCATCGGCCATGAGTTTATACTGCTTGCTGTTAGGAGGTAGGATCTGGTCAGAAGGTGCGGTCACTGGGGCGTGGATATCTCTTCCCTACCCCTCCTCATGCCCTCTCTCTCCCTCCCGCTGTCATCCCATGAGGAGCCCTCTCTGCCAAGCCCCTCTGCCATGCCACCCTGGCTTGGAGCCAGCCAACTATGGACTGAAACCTCTGCAAACCGTGAGCGGGAAGAAACCTTTCCTGCTTCACCTTGGTGGTGTCAGGCATGAGTCTCAGCAACAGGAAAATGACTAAGACCACCCCCCCTCCATTACCAGTTACATGTCAATACGCAGCTCAGATTCTACCACCTCTCCAGAGCCTCCCTGCTGTTCTAAAATACAAGTACGACTCCATTTACAAACAACCATAATTTCTGAAACAGATCTCAGCTATAATACATAAAAATGTAGTAAAAGTTTTTAAAAGGTGCAGACTTTAGAATTTAAGAAGCCAAGTTTCACCCTCAGCTTTGACTGTCACACAGTGGTGAAGCAGATTCTTACTGGGGCGGCATCTGTCGGGTTTCCTGCTGGTGAGACACAGTACCCAATGCCCACAGCATAAATGAGGAGAGGGTTGATTAGTTCATTGCTCGGTGGATTCAGTCCATGGTTGGCTTGTGCCAAGGAACATTATGGCAGAAGGGTGTGCACAGCAAGGATCAAAGGTGCCAGGAAGCAGAGCCCAGGAACAGTGCTTGACGGGGTAGGGTGGGTCCAGACATAGACCCCAAGTCTGCGACTGCATGACCACAAGACGCACCCTCAAGTGTGCTCCATCAATCCTGGTGGTGGATCCCAACACCAACCACCTTGACACCGCACCCCAACTGCCACAGTGACCAGACAGGAGTCTGTCTAGCATCTCCAGATATTAGTTTCTAGAACAGCAAATGGTTATGACCACGTTTCCTTTGCAATATCATTGTATCAATTGTCAATGACATAGGATAAGCATATAACAGGACCAAAAATTAATACTACCTTTTAGTAAAATAAGTACCTAATCTACATGGCTGTCATCTCACTGGTTTTGTCAGAATAACAAGAATGCTTCTAGTAGTCAGTTACACGGTTAATTTTTAAATAGTATTTTCATCTCAATTTAAGCAATGGTGACACTACTTCATCTTCCAGAGGGCTGCTTCTACTTCTGGAATTCTGCCCCATTCTGCTCAATCATACATCACAGCGGGAGGATTTCATAGGCCTGTCACCAGCTCCGAAGGCCATCTTATCCATCACTCAAAAATCACTCACAAGTGTTTTGTTTTGTTTTTAGTTATTACAGAATCCCTAGGTTTGGAGAACATGGAAAAGGGATCCAGTTACAGAGATTGGATTAGGATTAAGAATCAGTATTCTTAGAATACCAAAAGTGAACTAGGCCAAAGTCATCAACTGGCTGTCCAGAATAGTATTTTAAAATGATAAATGTATAATGATTAGAAAACAAATGAATAAGTAAAGTGGGATGCCCACCAGGGTTCAGGAGGAAGTTAGTTGTTGTACAAAGCCACTAGACAAGGGATCTTCCTTTCCCCATGCATTCTAGAACAGCAGAAGCTCCGAAAGTGGCTCTCAAGTGACAGGAAGTCAGCCAGCTCGGCCACGAGGTAGGAATGAAAGGAAGAGAACAGAGAGGAATGATACGTCCTGCTGAAGAATTACGGTAAGCAAAATATGCAAAGAAAGATGACCTCGAATTGTTAGTGCAATGCCTGCTTCTAATACTGGTCTATAACTAGGCAAGGAAAATGTGCCTTTTAAAAAAAAGAATTCCTTACTACCCTGATACTTCAACCTTTCCACAGTGAAAAGTCATTGTACCCTAATGGCATTAAATTGAAGAAAACAGCAAAATTGCAAAGCAATCTCAGAAAGTTTATATTACTGATTGCAGAAAAGTACACATTATACAACATAAATGTGTGTATACATGGGTTTACTCATATAAAGAAAATATCACTCGAAATACCTTAACTATAGCCCTAAAATTGGCTATCAACTATATAATGCAATGAGATCTTTTTTGTATATGTTTTATTGCATTCTTTGCCAACTACTGGAAATAAAAATGATTCAAAACAAGAATTGAACAGTCAGAAAAATGTGAACTAAAAAAGTGTTAAACGAAGCCTGAATACCTGTAAATTCGAGATGGCCTAAAATTTTAAAATTGTGCTTTCAAACTGTAATGTGTGCCGCTCAGTATCCAAGTGTGTGCCTCAGTAATCCCCACCTAAGGGTCTCAGAGACATTCACCCCCAGCAGTCACACTAGGATATAAGGTGATTGCTGTGTTCCCCCAAATACTCTGTGGGCATGGGCGGGGTTTTTCACAAGTGGCTGGGTCTAGAGAGCATGGTGTTGGGATTAGGTGTGTGGTGCTGGGATTAAAGGAGCCCCACTCTGGGTGTGAGTGCTCCCCACCCTAACGGCAGGTAGTCTGGGTGGAACATAAGGGACAAAAAGGGCTGCTGTAGTTGTTTGAGGCTGCTGCTTCTGCGGCTGCCTCCAGCCTGCTGTGTGATGCCCTCTCGTCACAGCTCTCTGCCTTAGAGTCAGCAGGTTATAGACTGAAACCTCTACAAACTGAGCTAAATAAACCTTTCCTTCCTCAACTTAGGGTGTCTCAGCAATGAGAAAAGTAACTAAGACTGTGATGCCTATTCATTAAATTAGCATCAGCTGGATGAATGCTTCCTGGCCCAGGTCTGAGTCACTCCCTCTAATCCCGAGGAAGGGTTGTGATGGCATCGCCAACCCTGAGGTGCTGAGAACTCTGTCACACCAGGGTGTTCAGGACACTGTCTCAGGTGTGCTCCATCATCAGCTTCCCCTGTGTGCCCACTGATCAAACAGAAGAAGGCGGCCTTTACAGAGAAAATTCTGTAACCTCTCAGAGACCTGTTCCTCTGCTTCTGCTGGTTAGGAGATATTGCTAATGTTTCAAAATCATCAGTGACTCAGGTTGTCATTTATTTGGTGTATTTCTCTTCCATAACGCTTATTCCTAAATAAGCGTTATGAAGGTTTAGTACTGTGCCTTTTATGTGGTAAGATCAAAATATTTATAAAAGTAATTTTTTGGAAAGTCTTAAGTGGTGCTTTGACCTTCATCTTTGCTATATGAGATGAAAGAGAAATCTATACTATGACTGAGCTTAACTAAGTATTTCAAAAATAAAAACAATAAGGTATTTTTCCAGTGATTTCCTTAGCAGCATATAAATCTGCTATTATTCTTATTGAATGTTCACTTCTTAACATTGTTTTAGTTCTTAGATAGAGAGAGTCGATTGTATATGGTATTAGTTGCTTAGTCCTTCCAAAAACTATTAGAAAGAGAATAGCTTATTCACAAGGAAACTTTTCCTCTTGTGGTTCAGGAGCTATGAGTTCCAGAATCAAAGTGTCAGCAGGCCGCACTCACGTGGAAGGCTCTGACAGAGAATCCTTTCCTGCCCCTCCCGGCCTCTGGTACCCCAGGCCTCCTCGGCTTCGGGCTCCATGCTGCTGACTGCTGCCCTCTTTCCTGTGTCTGGGTTTTTCCTTCCCTGCATCTCACAGGGCCACGTACCACAGAATTTAACATCCGCCCTAAATCCAGAAGCATCTCATACTGAGGGTCTTAACTACAATGGGAATACCCTCCTATCCAAATAAGGTCCCATTCCCAGGTTCCCGGATTTAGAGCTTGGTCACGTCTTTGGGAGGACTCAGTTTAACCCATTACATACACCACCTTGGCATTGCGGTATGCAAGTGAAGATATTTACTGTGAGTCCTGTACTTTATAGATTGAGTCTTGCTTTTCCCATTATGTTCAGATTCTTAAATCCAATTTTATATATTAAATAGCTCATTTCATTTTTCCCTCAAAGCATGGAAGCTTTGTATCCTTTGAGTTAAAAGAACTTCTCCATTTTCTACAATCCCACACTGCTTTTATAATTCTTTCCTTTTCTCTCTCTCTCCTTCTGTCTGTGTCTGTCTCTCTGTGTCTGTTTCTGTCTCTCTCTCTCTCTCCCTTCCTCTCTTTCTCTGTGTATTGAATTCAAGGACTTTACAATGAGTTACATCCCCAGGGCTTCTATTTTTTTTTTTCAATTATAAGACACAGTTTCTCTAAGGAACTGAAAATTTGAACTGTATGTTCATATTTCTATATTTTCTGTTCTGATATATGCTGAATGTCTTCAAGTCAAGGACCAGTTATCTTTATTCTCCCACTGTTACACTAAGCTTGCATTTTGATGTTATCATTGTTCCTTAAATTTAGTAAGAACAGAACTTTAACATACTTTCAATTAGTGACAGACTATACTCAAAGCACCTGAAGTGTTTCTGCTCATATACCGTAGTGAATCTCCATGGAAGACAAAACAGGAAACTAAAAATGGTGTTCTGATTTCACACTAAAGACGGCAGATGTTTTGTGTCCTTTCTCTGTGAGACTCTACTAGAAAAGACATATGAAACTACAAAGATGAATGCAGATACAGCACTGGGGAACAGGAGGTGGGGGCGAGCATCTCTGACCCCCTGGGTGAAAAGGTAGCTGAGTCACAGGGTGAAATCCACAGCAGGACATAGTGTCGCATATGCTGAGAGGCGTACAGTGAAGGGGAGACAGCGGTGGCCAACAGAGAAACCACAGGAAGCTCTCGTCTCAGTTCCTGTGATGTGTGTAGAAATAGGAATCAGGGTTGAAACTGGGTGATCATATATGTAAGAAATAGTTGTCCTTTAGATATCAATTTACTAATCCTGAATATAGAAGATATAAACCAACCATGTTCACTCTCAACTCATCAACTCCCTCCTGGCTGTACAGGACCCTGTGTCTAGCTGCGGTCAGTGGATGGTTAGAGGAAGTACTGCCAGTCCTTCCTGCACAGGGTCATCTCACTGGTACCCATCCAGAAACTTCTCTCTGCCAATCTCAGGACAGCAACTTTGAGGCACTGGCTGCTGCATCGACCTGCATCCCACAGTGAAGGTGAGGGCAGCAGAGATGCCACTCTGCGTTGTTTGGAGAGACACTATGCTATGGCAATCAGAAACACTGAAATGGCACCCAGGATTTGGAGGCGGATTTATTTAACATCAGACAGTCACTGACTAGGAATCAATCGTTTCTCAAAATGTCAGGCCTCAAAGGCCTATGGAGGGAGGTCTTTATGGGGGTGCTAGGTAGAGGGTATAGAGGTAGTGTACTTGGCTGTCTTTGGCTCTTACAATATACATGATAGTGACCAGCTATGCATCACAGTGACCAGTCATTTCTATGACACAGAAGCAACCAGAACCGCAACAGGAGCTATTACCTGGGCAACTAAGAAACTGAAGTACACTGACTGGGGGGTCCATTTTCTGCTACATTTCCCCTTCTTTTAATTTCCCTGGCAAATCCTGGCTGGGCGTGTACCCTGTGACCTTTTGAGCTATGGTTCAACTAGAGCAGTAACATTAGGTCTGTCAATGGTCCTAGGATGGGCCTTAGACAATGTCCCCAAGACTGAAAGTTTTCCCACCAGGAGTTTGTGGTTCATTTCCTTTATTATAGGGTTTCTCCCTAAGTTGGCTCTGGCAAGGGAGTGAAGGAGTTAATCTGACCCAGGTGAATGTGTCTTGGATGCTCATTGAATCTTTATCTTTTATCTTTTGTAAGGGCCTTACTGGTTATTTTCTATTCTCTCAGGGAAACCATCCATAGAGCTAAGGCAAAGCAAGGACTTGAGTAAGCAGCCTGAAAAGACACAAAAATCAGGAGAATAGGTATGGAGGAATCCTGGGAACTGTGTCCTTGGGCTTCAGTTGTGCATGGACTGGTCAATGTCCAGAGTGACCAGAGCAAGGCTTTAATGTGTCATCTCTTCAGAGTGAGTTCCCAAGGTGCTACCCAGGTAAATTCTCCAGAACTATGGAATGATGAATCTAAAGCTAGATTTCTGAAACTTGCCAAGGTAGTTAATGTGCACCTGGTAATATGTGTGTGCAGGAATACCCACAGGTAGAGCTGGTCTTTTAATTAAAAGCTGGTTACAAGTGGTTCCTGTAGGGTTATGTTTTATTTTCTCAACTTTTCAGAGCTTGTGGCCTGCATGCTATATGTAATTGTTTTTAGCTATCTCTGCTATAAATGCAGGCCCATTGTCATTGCCAATGATCTAAGGTTGGCTATATCTAGAGATGATTTTTTACAGCAGGATCCTACAAAATTTTACTGCCTTCTTGGCTCAGATAGGGCCAGGCTGAGCAGGTGCATAGAAGCACAGATATCTGTGGGTGGAGGTCGGGGCTGGCGATACAGAAGCCTGAGCTGGCAGCAGGAGCGCGGGAGCCTGTACTGTGGCTCGGGTTTACAGAAGGAGTGGTGGGGAAGGTCTGGCTCTGACCCTCCAGGAGTACCTGATCAATTTTTTCCATCTGTGGTTGATGTTTTAGTCAATTAGATCCCCAGAGAGAGCTTAGGATCACAGACCTGGCATCATTGGTGGCAGGTTTCCAAACAGCAGCAGGAAGCAGTTTGCTGTGCAGGCCATCCCTGCAGGAGAGCTTTGGCCAAAATATCTTTGACCAAGGTGACCACAGCAAATCTAGACTGTTAGATTTCACTCCTGACAGAGTTATTTCCACTCATCAACAGGGTGTACTCAGCATCTGTAGTGGTCTACAGTTACTCAGGAGGTCCAGTACAGCGTGTGGCACCTGGACAATTAGGTCTCAGTCTAAGGTGAGCTTATCAGCTTTTTTGATCAGAAGGACAGCGGCTATAAGACTGCAAAGGTAAACTGGAGAGGCAGCTTTCAGTGACTAGATCGAAGTACTTGCACAGGTAGGCGACTGGGCAATCCCAGGGGCTGACATTCTGAGTAAGGATCATTGTTTTTGTGAATTCAAGGATCTAGATTTTATAGGAGCCAGCAGCTCCAAGAAATTTGCAGTTTCTTTCTTGTAACCAGTTTCTGCCAGATGTTGCAGCAGAGTTTTCGTGTCTTTTCAGCGGGCAGCTTGGGTGTCGTTAATCAGAAGAACAGTGATACTTTGTGCTGGAAAATTAGCAGGGTCAGCTCTGAGGGCTTCTTCAAAGAGGGTAAACAAGTTTTCAAACCTCTGGGAGATTGAGTGCAGGTCAGTTGACTTTTGAGTCCAGAACTTTGGTCCTTACACTCAAAGCCAAAGAGGGGCTGACTAGCAGGAGCCAACAAAAGGCAGAAAAAAGCATTCTTAGGTCCAGGACAGTGTACCAGCAGGCTCTGGGTAGCAGAAGACTAAGGAAACATTTATGGAGGGCTACTGTGGCAGCATTGGCAGCTTGGAGACCTTGAAGTGGCTTACAGTCAGGAAAGGTGTATTTTAGTATTTTGACAGTGTATAAACATTTTGTGGGTTTGAAGTCCCATTTTTTCTTTTCAGAGCACCATGATGGAGCTGTAAGGGACAGAGAAAAAAGAATATCTTGGACAAAAGGTACTGGTGGTTTGGCTAAATCTGTTGTCAGTGCTTCCCTGAAAATAGCTGGAGAGTTCCCAAATCCTTGTGGCAATGGTCCAAGTGAACTGACTCTTTTTATCCTGTTCTGGATCTTCTCATTTGAAGGCAAATGGGTGCTGGCACAGAGGTAGTTAATAAATAGAAGAAAACATCTTTTAAATCCATGCAAGTAAATCAGATGGTATCTGGAGGTAGCAGTCCAACAAGGGTGTATGATTTGGGGACCACAGAGTGCAAGGTGATGGCTGGAGTGTGGTTGGTGGTCAGGCCTGGATGTAGTCTTGGCTCATACCTATGGAAGGAGTTTTCAGAATTTCAGAATTATAGTTATCTATCTCAAGCTGATGTAGCTCATCTTCCTCTTAGGTAACAGAGTTGAAGGTGCAAGGTTAAATGAGCGGTAAGCAGATTGACTTGGTGCAAAGGAGACAGTTGCTTCTAACTTGAAGAAGAGGTCTCTTCCCAGAAGCAGTATGGGGACTGGCTTACACAGATGAACTGGGGTACCCCTGTGGGTCTTACCAGAATCAGGCAGGCAGGCAGAGAGAGAGAGAGAGAGACAGACAGACAGACAGATAGATTGTGTCCTTGTCCCCTTTGGGGTCCAATATGAGCCACGCAAGTGAAGAGCCAGGAAATCTCTCCAGACCTCCAAGGAGACTTGAGAAATCTCAAGGGTGCCATCCAAGGACCTGGTGGGGTCCTTGTTCTGTCCATGAGGGCCACAACTGGTGACCAAATAGATCAGCATGGTCAGTCTTCTCTGTCAACTCACCGAATACAGTGGCAAACAGAAACATCAAAATGACATCCAGGATTTGGAGACAGATTTATTTAACATTGGACGGGGGTACTGACTAGGAATCAATTATTCCTCAACATGTCAGGCCTCAAAGTCCCAGGGAAGGAGGTTTTTATGGGGTTTCAAAGGGTGGATGTTTCAGAGGTAGAGTACTTGGCTGTCTCTGACTGGTTCTTACAATATGCATCACAGTGACCAGCTGTTTCTGAGAGACAGAAGTAACTGGAACTGCAACAGGAACTAATACATGAGCAACTAAGGAACTGAAGTGTACGGACCGGGTGGGGATATTTTCTGTTACAACTGAGTTGTCCTTTCAGCAAAATCTGCACTCCTCTCAATTTTCAGGACGAGTAGGGAGAGTAAGTTGACCTTCTATTGTGAACATTTGTGTCCAGTAATTCAGTTCCATATTGTCAGGACTTGGGGCTCCCATACAAGGAAACAAAAGACAATGGACAGGATAAGATAGGCTGACCCAAGACACGGGCTCACACTGGAAGATCCCACACGGTGTACAGTACTTATTACTTTGTGTGTGAAAAGCATCACCGTTGGGCACAGCGGTGCTCACTTGAAATTCCTGCACTTTGGAAAGCTAAAGCAGAGCATCACAAGTTCAAGTCCAGTCTGGGCAATTTAGCAACTTAGTGAGATCCTGTCTCAAAATAAAAAGTAAAAAAGGGCTTGGGATGTAGCTCAGTTCAAAGGCTCTGAATTCAACCTCCATTCTGGAAAAAAAAAAAGAAAAATCTAGAGATGTTATTTAAAATTCAACATATTAAAATCTCTGAAAGACATACGTCATTCAAAACAGAATAATAAGCTGAGAAGCTGTGTGGTGTAGAATTTAAGGACCTGAACGCTATCTAGATTCAGGCACTGCAATATACTGCCCATGAAACTCAGACAATTTACTTAATGGGCTTCAATTATACTCACTACATTAAAGGGATAATGGCAGTTTCTATCTCTTTTGGTTAAGACTTTCAAATACTTAAACTTTACATTAGTCCTAACAGTATCCTAGAACAGCATTTCAAAGTGCTTAGAACAGCAGCTTGGGCCTGAGAAGTTGTTGATACACGTTGGCTGTAGTAAGCTTCGTGTTTATCAGAAGCAATCCTGAATATGAGGAGACAGTAGGGCAATGCATTCAGTGTAGAAGGTGCTTCAAATGCGTATAGTTACAGAATAGACCCAATTACAGTGTGTCTGATTGTAACTACATAATTTCCCAGCTGAAATTGTTTTTAGCTCAATTCATGTGGGTCAGTAGAAAGAATTATCTGGCCAATTCAGGGTAACTCTTATTACTAAGGTTTAAAGCTTGGGCTCTTGAGAGGCCTCTCTCTTTTGAATCTTTTGCTGAGAGATAATTGAGGCACCCAGCAATGTGATGTGTGGTCCCAGGGCCACATCTGCTTCTGACATCCTCCTATGTCTGCCCGAGGCACTGGTGCTGTCTCTATGATGGGGTCCACCTGCAACACAGGAGATGCACAGTACTGTTTCTGAAGTGAAGGCCTGTGATTCTCCTCCACTCTGGTCATGTTCAGTGCCACCTTAGTACTCGTGCATATCATATGCACTGTAACTCACCTGTCTCCCAGGGCCTCTTGGTCTACCCTTTCATAGCATCAACTACAGAATTCCTCTGTCCCACGACACTGTGAGCGTTCAGGAAGTGTGCTGCCCTTTACCTCTACCACAGTGGCATCCTGTTTAGAAATCTTCTGACCTTCTCCATGTGGGTGATAGTCAGCGATCTGTGCACCAAGTAGCGATTACACAGTGACACACCAAAGACCAAAGACCACATAAAAAGGGTCACTTACTGCCAAGATGCTAATTAGCTTTGGAGAACAAGAACCTTGGAGAGTGCCATCTCATGTTACTACAAGAAATGTCAGTTTTCACTGATAAACGTACCCTAAACTAACTTCACTTACATCCATTTAAACCAGATATATGTTTAGGAATTCTCTTGAGAAGAAACTCTTATCCCAGGTTGACCCTTCCCTTTCCCAGTATTCTCCATCCCTTTGCTCAATTACATGCAGTGGGTAAAATCATACTTTCTGTAATTTAGTTAACTGCATAATCAGAGAGCCATTATTATTAAATAATGAAGAAGACGATTTAAAGTTTCAGTTTTAATGTTCAAGAGTGCTTCTCAGGCGCATTTATAAGGATATTATAGCATGGTTTGCTTGGATTATGACATAGTTTAATATTTTATGACTCTCCATTTCAGTCCAGCTGTATTCAATAACTCTGAAAGCATCATACTTACTATTGCGTATTTCAGTGTTTAGTCATTAACTAGGAAACTGTATCATTTCATGTGCATATATAGCTAGGTACCTCACCTGCAGAAATGTGACCTCTAGGCACGATTGGTTAAACTCCCGATTTGATTAGTTTGCATTCTAAATTAAGTAGAGTATTCCTAGAATAGAAAGTGTTGATTATCAGCCACAATATATTTGTACTAGCAGGATTCTTGTTTGTCAATGGTATAAAAAAGAAAAATTGAAGGTTATGATTTCTTCTGAGAAACGTCAGCAAGCAGCACCGTAAGTCACATTTTGCTATTCTGTTTCAGGATCTTCTCTGTCTTAAGAGTGTGAAAACTAATCCACACACTGCCAATCACTTTAGATCATGATTGTGGAAATCCAGATAAATGCGAAGCAGTGACTGCTTTTAAAAAGACAGCAAGTTTTCATCACTGATCGTGCTTTCTGCAGAACCGAAGTCCAGGCCAAAGACACGGACAATGAAATGTGATCAAGAGTCTGCATACGTCCCTTATTACATTACTAACGTCTACCTCCCATAAAAACTTCACTCGGCTTCTGTATCATGCTGTATATGCTAGACTCAATTTAATTGATTCCAGATGTGTGTTTCTATGTGGGATAATGAATCATGATCTTTCAGCATTGTCTAAAATGAGGTATGTGTACAAAGGGAGAAAATGTGCAAAAGTAAATTAACAATCGCCAGTTTCTGTTTAGTGAGGATACCAGCTCTGAGCATGGGGAGAGAGGAGAGTCTAGATCACAACGAAGTAAATAACGAGCTAAGTTAAAGGCAGTCAGACAAATGCAAAGAGCAGATGTTTAGAAGCGAGCACACCTGGTTACTGGCTGGCTGTCACTCACTACCCAAGTAAACGACTCACGTGTGAGCTTTGCTTTCTCCTGAGTCCAGGTCAAGGCGAAGCAAGCAGGAGCCATTCGCTGACTGTCATAGGCCAGGGTGATAACAGAGTGTCTCCCAGCGCAGTGCTGAGAACGGTGGCCCAGGAGACATAAAAGCAGGCCAGTCAGGCTGTGGCTGCTCACGAGTGTCAGTGGAGTGGAGGAAGGTTACCCAGAAAAGGATGGGAGAGGGATGGGGATGATTTTGTGTGCTGTAAGATTGTGGTTTTCACAATGGCTGCATAATTACAGAACTTGCCTCACACTAATGAAATTGGACATCTAGGGTTGAAAGCAAGGCGTGTGTAAGCTTTTATTGCTCTTCACACAATTTTAGTGTGTTGCCAAAGATGGGAACGAGGGAATAACACAGGTTGCTTCCTTCTGTTCACCAGTCCTTCAAAGCATTCCGAAGCACGCAGATCCTTCACACACCATTCCCCAGTGGCTGGAGAATCCTATTGTGATGTTTTCACTCAGGAATGATAAAGTGCGGGAATAAGGAGAGAGCTGTCCAGGAGGAGGTTAAATTGTCCCTTGTTTGGTGACATAGTACAGCTAAAACTGGAGACTGACAGAGAGCTGCATGGTCAAGGGCACAGAGTTCTTCAGTAAAGTTGGGTGAATTATTCATTTAAGAGAAAAAAGACACATATAAGAAAGACAAAAAGCAAAAGAGACAAACAAATGACTAGAGCAAATACACAACAGTAACATTATAAGTTTACAAAACAGGATGATAGAAACTTGACAATGGTTGCAATATTGCGTATCATTGTCTTCAAAATGGTTGTTTATATTAATAGATATAGACATGTAAAATTGATCTAATCATATGAATATTAACCATTCTTTCTCAATAACTAATACATTCAGCAGTATGTTTGTTTTAGTTATCTTACATATGCGTATATACAGATTTATATCTTTTTCCTTTTCCCTTCCCTCTTTCCCTCTTTTCCCTTACCAATTACATTTGCTCTTTGAGCAGTTTTTTACCCTTACATAGTATATATTGTAGATTTTGGATTATATATACTTTTTCAGTTTCTTACACTAGGGAGGCAATACAGTATTTACACATGTGTGTTTGATTTCTCTCACTTATGAGTATGGTCTCAAGTTGTGTCCATTTACTTATAAAAGTCTCAATGCAATCTTTCTTGATAGCTGAGTAGTACTCCATTGTATAAAAATACCACATCTTTTTTATCCATTCCTTGATTGATGGGCACTTGGGTTGTTTCCAAGATCTGGCTATTACAAATTGGGTTGCTATAAACATGAGTGTACAGATATCACTGTGGTATGATGTTTTCAGTTCTTCTGGGAAAATGCCCAGAAGTGGGATAGCTGGGTTGAATGGGATCTCTACCCTAGCTTCTTGAGGAATCTCCACACTGACTTCCACAGTGGTTGCACCAGTCTACACTCCCACCAACATTGGAGAAGAGTTCCTTTATCCCCACAGCCCCTCCAGCATTTGTTGTTGGTTGATTTTTTAATCTTGGCCATTCCTTCTGGAGATGGAATCTCAGTGTTGTTTTAATTTGCATTTCCTGAATGACCATTGACGTTGAACGTTTTTTCATATATTTACTTGCCATTTGTATTTCTTTTTCTGAGAAGTATGTATTCATCCTAGATGCCCATTTTTGGATTGGGTCCTTGAATTTTAGGGGCCTGATTTGTTTTCATTCTTTATATGTTTTAGATAGAAGTCCTTTGTCTGAGGGCCAACTGGCTAAGGTATTTTCCCAGTTGGTGGGTTTTCTTTTCACTCTGTTGGAGATTTCTTTTGACATGTAAAAACTTTTTAGTAAGATGACATCCCAGTTGTTGATTCTGGGAAGTGTTTCCCATGCAGTTTGATATTTGTTGATGAACTCTCTGCCTACTCCTATGTCATCAAGATTTTTACCTACTTTGTCTTCCAGCAAATTCAGTGTCTGTGTTTTAATATTCAGATCTTTGATCCATTTTGACTTTATTTTAGTGCATGGTGATAGACATGGATCTAGTTTTAGTTTATGGCATATAGAAAGCCAGTTTTTCCAGCACCATTTGTTAAAGAGGCTATCTTTCTTCCAATGTACATGTTTGGCCACTTTATCAAACATGAGGTGGTTAAGTGTGTTGTAGTTGTAGCTGTATCTTCTAATCTATTCCATTGATCTTCAGGTCTGTTTTGATTCCAGTACCATGCTGATTTTATCACAGTAGCTTTGTAGTATAGTTTCAAGTCAGGGATTGTGATGCCTCCTGCCTTCCCTTTGTGCCTCCAATTTGCCTTTGCTATTCTACGTCTTTTCTGGTTCCATATGAATTTCAGGAATGCTTTCTCTAGCTCTGTGAGGTAGGCAAGTGGTACTTTAATTGGGATTGCATTAAATCTGTATAATAATTTTGGGAGAATGGCCATTTTCATGATGTTTGCTCTTCCTATCCATGAACAGGCAATATCTTTTCATTTTTTGAAATCTTCAATTTCCTTCTTCAGAGTAATGTAATTTTCACTGTATAGATCTTTTACTTCCTTTGTTAGATTGATTCCTAAGTATTTCATTTTTTTTTTTTTTGGATGTTATAGCAAAGGATGTGGTTTCCCTTATTTCTCTGTCAGTGACTTTGTTGTTTGTGTACAGGAATGCTATTGATTTTTGAGTGTTGACCTTGTATCCAGCTACATTACTGATTTGGTTATAACTTCTAGAAGTCTTTTAATGGATTTTTGGGGGTCTTCTATGTAGAGTATCATATCATCTGCAAAGAGTGATAACTTTACTTCTTCCTTTCCTATCCTTCCCTTTATTTCTTTCTCTTGTCTAATAGCTCTGGCTAATATTTCCAGAACTATATTTAATAGGAGCAGTGATAATGGACATCCTTGTCTTGTTCCTGATTTTAGGTTGAAAGTTTTCAGTTTTTGTCCATTTAGTAAGATGTTAGTTGTTGGTTTATGATATATGGCTTTTATCAGGTTGAGGTAGAGACCATCTATTCCAATTTTCTGTAGGGTTTTTATCATGGATGGGTGTTAGATTTTGTGAAAAGCTTTTTCTGCATCTATTGAGATGATTATGTGATTCTTGTCCTTGGCCCTATTGATATGGTGTATTACATTTATTGATGTGGTGTATTACATTTATTGATTTGCGTATGTTGAACTATCCCTGCATTCCTGGGATGAATCCCACTTGATCATGTTGTATAATCTTCCTGATAACTTTCTGTATTCTATTTGCCAGTATTTTATTGAGGATTTTGCATCTACGTTCATGAGGGAGATTGGCTTATAATTTTCTTTTTTGGTTGGGTCTTTCTCTGGTTTTGGTATTAAGGTAATACTTGTTTCCAGGAATGAGTTAGGGAGACTTACTCCCTTTTCAATTTCATTGAAGAGTTTGAGGAGTGTTGGCATTAAGTCTTCCCTAAATTTCTTGTAGAATTCAGCGGTGAATCCATCAGAGCCCGGGCTTTTCTTTGTTGGTAGGGTCTTAATTACATTTTCAATTTCATTAGCTGAAATTGGGTTATTCAGCAGTTTTACATCTTCTTGATTCAGCTTTGCTAATTCATAGGTTTCTAGGAATCTGTCCATTTCTTCTGTGTTATCAAATTTATGTGAGTAAAGGTTTTCGAAGTAGGTGTTGATGACCTTCTGTATTTGCACAGGGTCAGAAGTAATTTCACCCTTTTCATTTCTTATTGCATGAATCTGAGTTTTTTCTTTTCTCTTTTTGATAAGGTTGGCTAAGGGTCAGCAATTTTATTTACTCTTTCAAAGAACCAACTCTTCAATTCATTAATTCTTTGTATTGTTTTCTTAGTTTCAATTGCATTAATTTCTGCTTCGATCTTAATAATTTCCTCCCTTCTTTGGGCTTTGGACTTGACTTGCTCTTCTTTTTCTAGAAGTTTGAGGTGCAGCATTAGGTTGTTTATGTGTGTTCTTTCTGTTTTTCTGATATGAGAGTTTAGTGCTATAAATTTCCCTGTGAGGACTGCTTTCATTGTGTCCCACAGGTTCCAGTAGTTTATTTGCATTTTCATTGAATTGTGTATATTGTTTAATTTCTTCTGTGACCCATTGGTTATTTAGGAGAGCGTTATTTAATTTCCATGTGTTTATGTGGTTATTGTAGGTTTTTTTGTCATTCATTTCCAATTTCACTGCGCTATTGTCAGATAATATGCACGGAATTATTTCAGTTCCTTTGCATTTACTTAAGCATGATTTGTGGAGCAATATATGATCTATTTTAGAGAGTGACCCATGTACAGCTGAGAAGAATGTGTATTCTGATGTTGATGGGTGGAATACCCGGTATACATCTACTAGGTCCATTTGTTCACAAGTTTGATTCAGTTCTGTTATTTCTTTACTGGCTTTTTGTTTGGTTGATTCATCTCTCTGTGACAGTGGAGTATTAAGATTCCCTGTTGTAACTGAATTATTATTTATTTGTTTTTTCATGTCTATTAAGAATTGTCTTACATAGTTGGGTGCTCCCATATTTGGTGCATAGATATTTATGATTGTAATCTCTTCCTCTTGAAGTTTCCCCCTAACAAGTATATAGTGACCTTCTTTATCTCTTTTGATCATTTTCAGTTTGAGGTTCACATTGTCTGCAAACATAATAGCTACCCCTGCTTTTTTCTGGGTTCCTATTGCATGGAGTTATTGTTTTCCATCCTTCGATTTTTAGTCTGTGAATTTCCTTTTGAGTTAAATGTGTTTCTTGTACACAGCATATTGTTGGATTTTGTTTCTTAACCCACTCTGCTAGTCTGTTTCTTTTTATTGCTGAGTTGAGACCATTTACATTGATTGATATAACTGATACGTACCGGCTCATCCCTGTCTTGATATCTTTCTGTTGTTGGTTTTCTACATTTTCTGTTTAATTATTTGCCTTTTGTTTTTGTTCTTAAGATTGTAGCTCTCTTTGTCTCTTTCTAGAGCATCTTTCAGTACTCTTTGTAGTGTTGGTTTGGTGGTGATAAATTTCTTCAGTTGTTCCTTATCATGGAAGTATTTTATTTCTTCATCAATTTTTAAGGATAGTTTTGCAGGGTACATCAATCTGGGTTGAAAGTTGTTTTCTTTCAGGATTTGAAATACTTCACTCCAAGCTCTTCTTGACTTAAAGGTTTGTGTTGAGAAGTTGCCTTGATTCTGATAGGCTTTCCTTCATAGGTGATCTGTTTCTTTTCTCTAACAGATTTTAGTATTTTGTTTTGTGCTATATTTCTGATACCCTAAGTATATGTCTGGGTGAAGGTTTATTTTAGTTATGGTTAATTGGGGTTCTGTATGCCTCACTTATCTGTATATCAGATTCTCTTCCTATGTTTGGAAAATTTTCTGCTATTATTTCTGTGAATAGTCTTTGCAGGTCATTAGTATTGACCCCTGCTTTTTCATTGATGCCTGTTAATCTTATGCCATTTCTCTTGGCATCATCTTGCAGCTGTTGAATTGTTGTTTCTTGGTTCCTTATTATTTTTAAGAGATCTTTTCTTTCATGATCATAAGCTCCCATGCTGTCTTCAAGGTCTGAGATTCTATCTTCAGCTTCATTCAAGCAGTTTTTCAAACTTTTCATTGAATTTTTCATTTCCTGAATTTCCCTTTGAATCTGTTTCATGCATTCTGTTTGTGTCTTATATTGTTCATTCAAAGTTTCCATCATTTTCTTATGTTCTTCTATTTTTTATCTTAATCTTCTTTAGATACACACAACATTTCTTTCATAATGATTGTCATTTCATTTTTTAGCTGAGAGATTATTTCTGATTTGAGTTTCTCTATAGCTTCATGGAGTTGTTTCTTTACTACATTTGCTATCATTTCAGAAATTTCAGTTGTGTGACTCCCAGTGTCTTCAACTTCAGTGTCTCTTGGGTTTGTTCTCAGGCAGCTGGAGGATTGAGACTGCCTCTTGCTCCTTTGTTTTATCATTTTCTTCTGGGACCTGTGTGGCTGGGCAGGCAGCCTCCTGATTGCACTGGAACACTGTGCTGGGTAGAGCTTTAATCTTCCAATATCCCCATGGCTAGCTAGGGCACACCCCCAGATTATGGCGTTGGACCCTTGTGTTCTGTGGTTTGTGAGGCTGCCCGCTTGTTCCCCTGATCTACTTTGTTGGGTTGCTGGGGTGCTGGGCTATGTGTCTTGCAAGTCTGTCCGGGCATTCCCCTGGTGGGTTGTGCTGAGACACGGGACTGGGTAGAGCTGGATCTTCTATGCAGCTGTTGAGGGCGCACTCCCAGACTGTGCTGCTGGAGCCTCTGCCTTGCTGGGTGGGGGCCAAAACCTCTGAGACCTAGGCAGCTAGGTGGAGTGCACCCTGGAGTGTTGTGCCACCTGGACCTTGCATCTGGTTGTGAGTTCAGAGCCTCTGGAGCACCGCGCCGGGTAAGCCCAGAAGAGTCCCAGGCATATAGTGCCAGGGCCTTGCTCCTGGTTGGGTGGGTGAGCAATCTCTAGGACCTGCTGTGCAGGCCCACAACCCTGAACAATGGAACTTGCGCCTTGTGCTCTGATGGGCAGAGCTCAAGTTCTCTAAGACCCTGCAGCTACGCTGGCCAGTTCCTGATGAGCAGCTCTGGGGCTCTGGGTTGGGCTGGGTTCAGTACCTCTGTGTCCTGTGAGGCTGGCCGGGTGTTCCCCTGGTGGGTTGCACTGAGATGCGGGACTGGGTAGAGCTGGATCCTCTGTGCAGCTCTTGAGGGCGCACTCTGGACTGCGCTGCTGGAGCCTCTGCCTTGCTGGGTGGGGGCTAAGACCTCTGAGACCCAGGTAGCTAGGTAGAGCACACGCCGGAGTATGGCGCCACCCAGACCTTGCGTCTGGTTGCGAGTTCAGAGCCTCTGGAGCGCCGCACTCAGTTGGGTGAATTATTAACATGTGAAATCAGTATACTGTAAAGTGGATAGAGAATGAATATCTTATACATATATTGAATGAGAAAATATCTCAGAAAAAATCTAATAAATGAAAAAATGCATTTCAAAAATGATACTAAGGAACTTAAAATAAATGAGGAAGTATTTGTTGGCTTGGGAAGAAAATCTATAATAAAGATGTCACTTAGGAAATTTTAAAAGCTAACACAAAAAAGGAACTTGTTTTGTAGATAAAATATGCTGCCTTTATAGCTTAAAAGAAACTATCCACATATCTATTAATTTTTTCATAAAGCAAGAAATGAAAACACTCCTCAGAGAGGGGAGGCGGAGGGGGGTGACAGGGAAGCGAGCATAATTAAGACGTGTCATGGACAGGTGCCAGCTTCCCATGATGGGTATGTACCCCAAATATGTACTCATAAATCTTTTTCTAAAAAAGGAAAATGCTCTCAACAACAGTTTTGTTGTAAAGAAGAGAAATCTAAAGCAAAAAAAAGGAGGGGGTTATAGAAAATATTGGATTTTTATTGAGGTGGAATTATTTTCTGGGTGAAAATACTGCCTAGTGGTGACCGAGTCACAGATTGTGAATAAGAATCTGAGCAATGTTCTTCAAAACAATTTCTCTACTTCCTTTTCAGCTATCCATTAGTAAAACTAAACCTTTAAGTTTAATTTTTGTTTTCAGTACTGAGGATTGAACTCACATTAAGTTATGTCTCATCCCTTTTCATGTTTATCTTGAGACAAAATCTCTCTTAAGTGGCTAGATTTTCCAGACTGGACTCCAAAAGGAGAGCCTCCTGCCTCAGCTTCCCAAAGTGGTGGATTTATGCCCTCACACTTTATAGCTACATCAAAACAGAGAACATATCTGCTCATCAGTGTTCCTCCCCTAACTGCAGTGGTATCAGATTACACTTTCTTGTAAACAAGATCCTTGATCGCCCCGCCCCCCCTCCACACTGGCCTGTACTTTGCACCTAGCACTGTTTATCCCAGAGCTCTCTCACTCCTCGGTCTACCCTGCTTCAGCCTCCATCCTGCGGACATTAGTTTTTCCAGTAATACATTTCCTTCCCATCATCCCCAAAGAAACAGTACCTGTCAAAGTCCATTCTGTAGGACTGCAACTGAAATTGCTAAACCTTTTTATATTTGCCACTATGAAGGTACTATTCACCGTCTTCTCCCCTTACATACTAATTCTTAACGAAGCTCAGAGACTACTTTTTATTATATCTTAATTCCTCCCTCATAATGTGACACTTTTATTGGAAAGTAATCCAGTTTCATAGTTTTAAAACCTACTAATAAAGAGTTAACAGTGTGCTCCTGGCCATTTAGGCTTATCCCAGACTTCGAGGCCAATATTAATTTTTTCAAACACTGAATCATTTACAATTTAGAACTCAGTTATATGTTATATTCATGTGCTTTGGAGGAAAACATTTAGAACAGCAATATTTTAAATCAGAAAATGAAAACACATATTTTTTCCTCTGCTGTAAACATATATCTCACTGACATTATTTTTTCTGATGTTCAGCCATATGGTTGAAACATAAGGAAGCCTTTTAAGACTGATGTGACATCGTACTACCTTTCAGCCTAAATTTTTGTTTTTCTGTGAGTGTGAATTGCGTTTATCTTAGCAGAGTAGTGAGGCAAAGATTATTCTTCACAAAGGGGTTATTTTTATATTTTATAATTTACTTCAATCATTATTGATAGTTATAGCAAAGAAAACACATTCAGTATTTCTTTCCTTTAAATTGCCAGTTCAATTAGAAAGGATAGACTTTTGTTCACCTGAAGCAAAGAATTTGGCTCGAGGCCATTGAAATAGTTTGAAAAATTACCTCTAAGAGGTTTAAATTGACAAAGCAACTGCTCTGTATGTATTCATCTTTGTCTCATAAGAAGTCATTCATTTTATACCTTTGTGCAACGTGGTTATCACTGAGATTTGTTTTGTGATACAGTTTAAGAAAGGAGTATCCTATGAGCTAAAATACAGGAATGGCATTCAAGCCCATTAAAGATTGCTTTCTTTTTTCTTTTTTTGTACACATTCTAGTGGATTTTTGCATCAGTGTGCATGCAGTTTGTCTGAAGCTTGAATCATTTTTGAGCTTTTTCTTGTGGAGTTTTTCATATTCAGTATCAATAATGCAAAGGGAATTCACATTAGTGTGGTGGGAGGTTAAGAGGACGATGGCACAAAAGAGGAGAGAAGGAGAGGAAAGTCACAGGGAGGGAAGAGAAGAAAGAAGCAGTGGTCTATTGGGTGAGCAGCTTTGGCACTGATGAGATTAAGCAAAGACAGAAAAGTGTAAACCGCTGAGGGCGGCTGCACGACCTGCCAGGACAGAGAGCAGCTGGTGGGTGGAGCAGGGCCTGAGAGGAGACCTCGAAAGCACGTCATGGTGCCAGGTGAGTCAGTGTGTCTTGTGGGGAATAAGAGGAAAAAGATGAAGGTATAATATGGAAAATATCGATCAGACTTGTTTTTTGTAAGACACTTTGAGGCTATCAACCAATTTACATATGAAATGAAACTGACAAATTTGCAAGATTAAAATAGCCGTTATAGGAAGGCCAAGCAAAACTGAGCTGAGTGTGAAATGGACTTGGATCTTTTCATCTGCTGTTTAACTTTCTTTTTATCCGATCTTGACAGTTTTATAATGACAATGTAAATATTGAAATTATTTGTTGTAACCACACATTATTCAATCCCCCTCCTTCAAACAGATTATCTTAGTAGAGCTACAGACCTATTCATGCTGTTCTTTGACGCCTTTAAAATAAGTCACCAACTCAATGAAAAGAATGCACTTAATTAGAATGGAAACTTAAAGTGTATCAAGGGTGAAATTGATCTGTTATTATCAATTCTGTTAATGCATAAACATCTGAAGAGCTTGAAAAATCCACTTTTCCTTCAGTAGGATCTACTGTGTAGTAAAGTAATAATGAATGTGAGATGACTTTTAGCTGCAGAAATCAAGAAAATCTAGTGATATTTAAAAGTTCACATTTTTTAGTGTACAGAATTAAATGTAATTGTTTTATTTTAGCTTGCCCAAAAATTATCATTTGGAGCACCAATCTGTGTATCTGAGTCACTAAAAAACAAATTATAATTTTGTACATTGCAAATTCTCCTGTCTAATGATGATAATAATAATAGAGAAATATTATAAAATAAACTGTGTAATACAGAATAAGTATATTTTAGAGTATCGCAAAAACTATAACTGGAAGAATTCTCAAATATATATTTGTATTTACAGAAATTTCCGTAAAATTTTAAGGATTGCATTATATATTTTGGTAGCAAATAAAAGAAGCCATATTAACTTTCTATTTTAACCCAACTATAGGAAGAAATAAAATGTTGAATTATGATATTTGCCATTAATATATAGCAATTTTTGTGTTTGCTTTCCATACTAGTCTATAATTCATTTTAATTGAACTGACATTTCAAAAGGTAATCAATATTTTTAGTCTCAAATTCATCTCATTTTGCTTTACTTTATATGATAGAAAGTTCTTATTTCTTCTGTGAATTATTTATTTTTAATAATATTTTTAATTTTTATTTTATAGAAAAAAGGCAAAACAAAATTTCATAACAATATAATAGGAGAATAACAATATTTAATACATTGAAAATTATTATCTTTAAAGTAATTAAAGAGTAAAAGATAAGGGCATCAAAATTTCTCTAATGGATATTAGTGCAAACCTTCCTTTTCAATGACCTAAGAGACACTAGCAATATATGTGATTTGCATTTTTTTCCTTTTTCCCTTCTGTCCTTTCCCTCATCCTAGATCCCTTTTCCTCTTGAACAGTTTCTTCACATTTCATGAGATCTATTGTACATTTTAGACCTTATTTACTTGTAAGTGAAATAAATCAGATTCACACATGCAAACATTGTACTGTCTCCCTGGTGTGAGAAACTATAAAATGTTTAAAATCTAGTAAGACTAGGGCTAGCATGACTTTATAAAATGTGTCATCAGCTAATATTTAGTTTCTGTGAAGTGAAATCAGACAATATTGCATATAGTAATACTACTATTTTGCTTTTTAGAAGTTGTCTTGGTGATACATGTTAATTTTTTGAGACCTTTCCTTGAACCCTGAAAAAACAGAAAATTTATGCATTAAGAATACAGTGTTTGGTGTTTATCTGTTACCACTACCTTCTTAAAGATATTGCTTTGGGTTTTTTTTATGTCCCTCTTTAATCATCCTCTTCCTTTAGTACACAGTGAGAAATACAAATTAAAATTCTTTATTCATCGAATACTATTTACATTTTTCCTTGCACCTCTTATCAATTATATTGATTTACAAGCTGGAATTACATTCTAGCTAGCTGACCAGGGAAGGAGGAAGGAGACACCCACCACACACATTAGGAATTGGATGAACATATTATCACTGATTCTATTAATATTAAAAGGACAAGAAAGGGCTGTCAAAACAAAAACAAAAACAAAAACAAAAACAAAAAACCAAAAAACAAAAAACGTAATGTATGCCCCAAACTCAATAACTCAGATCAATTCTTTGAAAGACACAAATACTAAAATTGACCAAAGAAGTAGATAAAATAAATAAACTGATTAGTTCTATGCTTGTTACAATGGAATTGTAAAGTAAAGCTGTGGGACCAAGTTTTAATTAATGAACTCTATCAGATATTTAAAAATATAGAGCAAGCATGCTTCATAATTACCTCCAGAAAACAGAATCAGAGGAAATAATTCCCAACTTTTTATCACTCCAGCATATTACCAAAGGCTTTCGTGAACACAGACATACAAATCCCTAGCGAAATAGTGGCAGAACTAATTCAGCAATACAGAAAAAAACAAAGCACCATGCCCTGCTGAAGCTTGTCCATTGCATGTAAAATTGGTTTGCTGCTGGAAAATTAAGGCACTGGATCATATCAATAGGCTACATAAAAGAAATCTTATGATCTTCCCAGTAGATGCAAAAAAAATCAGAACATTTGACAACATACATGTATTTATCATGAAAACTCATGGCACACTGAGAAATAAATTGAAAATTTAACCTAATATAGAGAGTCAATAAAAAGTCTACAGCTAATATATCTAATAACTCAAGGTAGAATTCTCACCCCCTAGGATCTAGATCAAGGATGTCCACTCTCCCTGCTTCTTTTCAATAGCATGCCAAAAGCATTATCTTGCATAATAACATAAGAAAAAAAGCATTCACACCAGAAAGGAAAAAGCAAAACTTTATTGAGGTGACATGATGTTATACATAGAAAATCTCAGTGAATCTTTATTCCACAGCCCTGAAGTAATCCATGAATTTAATTAAGATTGGAAGATCAAAGGTCACATTATGAAATTCAATTTTGTTCTGATGTAACAGGAATTAGCAACTGATATAAAATTTTTAAGAAACAGTACCAGCCTCAAAATGAACAATTTAAGTATAAATCTAGTAATTTATATATGGGATATATGTCCAAAGTCTACAAATCTATGATGATACAAGTGGAACTTATATTAATAAGCTGAAAGATAAAACATGCCCATGGATTTGAAATCCCAGTCTTGTTAAGATAGTGATTCTTAGGGGAGGCGTGGTAGTGCATGCCTGTAATCCCAGCACTTGAGAGGCTGAGGCGGAGGGATTGCTGTGAGTTGGGAAGCTCACACTGATACACTACAGTGTGAGTTCAAGGCCAGCCTTAACTTCATAGTGAACTCTGTCTCAAAAAGACAAAAAAAAAAAAAAAAAAAAGATAGTGATTCTTACCAATTTAACATATGTCTATATCTATTCCCGATTAAAACTATCAGTCACTTAGTAATTTAGTGGGTGCTCTTTAGCTGGTTCTACACTGTATATGCAAAGAGAAAAGAATACATTAGCTCAACATTGCTTACAGGAAAGACGAAGTTGGAGAACTCACATTTTCCAACTAAAAGATCTACTTTAATGCTTCAGTAACTCACATAGTATGGTATTTGAGGAAAAATAGACAACTGCATCAAGAAATGGGCTAGGAAGTCTAAAAAGAGGCCCACATAAATATGCCAAAGACATTTTTGACAAAGGCTCAATCATAAGTCAATGAGGCCAGATAAACTTTTGAATAAATGAAGTTAGAAAAATTCATCATCTATGTGCAAAAATCCAAAAGTAGCAACAATAAGTTCCAGCACTTAAAACATCTCTTATAAAACTTAGATTATAGAACAAAATATAAAACATAAAACCATAAATTTCCTAAGAGTAAAGTTGTCACGATTTTGGCTTTGGTAGCTATTTCTTTAAAAACAGCACAGAAAGTAATATCCACATTGGAATCTATCAACAAAGTGAGCATTAATAACATTTTAAATATTATCTGCAAAATATTCTGTTGAGAAAATGAAAAATCCAATCAGTGACTGGAGAAAATATTTGCGAGTTAGGTATCTGATGAAGGCTTGATCTAGAACATGGAAAGAACTAACAAACAAATCCAAACAACTAAGAACACCAAATACAGGCAAGAATGGGACCCATTACTTTTTTATAAATATTCAAAATGGCACAGACACACTGGATGATACTTTGACAATTTTGGGCTTCAAGATTAGAGGTACCATATGACCCACTAACAGGTGTTTATTCAGTTTGCCTGAAATGTTCATGCACAACAATTTTTACAGCAACTTTATATATAGTCGGTGAAAGTGGAAGTTCGAGAGTCCTCTGAGAGGGGAATGAAGAAACCAGTAATGCAGTACTATTCAGCTCCCTCCTGCCCTAGGGTCCCCAGCATTTCACAACATAAACCAAACGCCTAAAACCCTCCAGCTCTTCAAAACTAAAAGTACTGTATCTCGTATTCATTGTATTATAGTAGGAATTTATTTCCTTCACAGAACTATGAAAGTTCTAAGACTGTGCTTCAATCAAGTGCCTTTCGTTAATCAAGTGCCCCTCTACTGCCACTTGGCTCAGAGATACTGCTAAGCCCAAGGCGGAAGAATGAAATGTTAGTGCTGTTCGTGCATCTCAACATGAACGTGTTGTGGCTGTGAATCGCAATGTGACTTGGTGCGTGGTCTTCCACCTGGCAATAGGCGTGCCGTTATTGGCAAGTGAAAATGTTTCACCGTTTTCTGTTTGCCCTCAGACTGCAGAAAATCCAGACTCAGGAAAGGACTGAATAGCGAGCAGTGAATTCTCCCAGGTGAGGATGGCTCACGTCCAGAGCTCTCCAGACACGTCTTCGGAGTCCCATCACGCCTTTTCTTTTGTCCTGAAGGCTCACATCATCTTTGGCAAGGGATGTACTGTACTGATGTTTTCTAAATCAGACAAGAAGCGAGCGACAAATCCCACGTTTTCAATTCTCGGATTGTCTGCGCAGAGGGAATCTTTGCTTCCTGTGCCTGCCATGGGTCTGTGCCCGAACTCTCCCTCCACTGGGCGGGAGCGGTTCACACGCCCCCTCTCTCCCGCGCCCCCTTTGGAGAACATGCACCCCTAAGCTTTTCTGGAGGCTCCAGAACATTGACTGTAAGACCAGAGAAAACTACTCCTGAAAAATCTATGTTGAATGAAGTTTATTTCCTTTTAATTATGTGACAATTTCGTAACAGGAAAAAACAAAACAAAGAAATTTGACTTCAAATCATTCAAAAGAAGGACAAAGCAGTAACAGATGCCTGAACAGCTGATAGAAGGAGCAGGAGACTAAATGAGCCAGGGACTCAGGATCGCACTGTGGGAGGAGCCAGGGAAGAAGGGGTGCCAGTGGTCCTCACCTTAGTCATTTATCAGGCAGTAATGGGAATCCTATAAGGAAGACTTTGCTCCTGACTAGAGGTAAGTCTCTGCTTTTGCTCCCTCTGTAACATGAGATCAGTTTGATGTGTCCACTGTCTCCAGGCTGCATTGAGGAAATTGGATTTCAGTGGTGCTGGAGAGATGCCTCTACTCTGAGGACAGAGTTATAAACAGGAAGTACTGAGGGGTGCTGTGAGCTTCGGGTCTGGCTTGTCTTCCCTACTTGAGCCCGTTCAGTCAGTAGTCTTGTGCCCTTACCCATATTCACTTTAGCACAAATGTTCAGTGTATTCATCGTATACAATAAAATGTCTTAAAATATAGACACGTGTAATGGCTACATAGAACTAATTAATACATAGATCTCCTCTCATGCTTAACATTTGGTTGTAATAAAAACATTTAAAATCTGCTCTGAGCTATTTACTCCAGTCACCAAATTATACAATTGATATCTCGAGCTTCATTCGCCCTGAAGGTTGACATGCCTCGGTCAGTATCCTCCCACCCTTCCTGCCCCACCCGGGAACCCACTTACTACCACTCTTCTCCTGTGCGCGCGACTGTTCCAGGTTCTACCCCTCAATGAGCTCATATGGTGTTTGTTTTCCTGTGCCTGGTTTCTTTCACTTAACATAATGATCGCCAGGGATATCTATGTCATTGTGTTACTGGCAGCTGAGTTAGAAATATTACAGGCAGTCAGACAGGGCTGGGCCCTTGAAGGAGCCAGTGCAAAAGCCCAGATACCTTGTAACTGTGAGGGAGACACCTCCTGCTGTGGGCCAGGCCTCAACACAAAAGATAAAACAAATGCACCTATATACTTCCTAAGGATAAACATCAGGGATTGATACTCTAAATAGGTCTGTATCACCCTGAGGAAGCCAGGAGTCACCATCCCAACCCCCTACAGGAAGAGCCTGCTTGCTACTTGACTGGCTTCCCCAATCGTCCCCAATTTAATCAATTTCACTTGAGCAATTATGCTAGTGATCTTACTGGTTGACCATAGTTCTGTCCCACCTCATGCCTGCTTGCCTTGTGAGTTTCTATTTTTCTGCACTTTAGACCTGCCTCACTGTGGTTTTACTTGATATAAGTCACTGGAAAAGACAGTCTTTGGCAACCCACTCAGGACCTCTTCTGTCTCTCTCTCAGACAGAAGCTTTCTTTTTCTCAGTAAATATATTCTGCTTTGAACCTCCATTGTTCCTAAAGTTCTTTCATCGATTTTAGAGAACACGAACTCGTACCAGATATCTAGTAGGTTGGGAGTTTCTTTCCCCTATGTCAGTTGCAAGTAACAGTATTTCTTTCTTTCTTGTGGTCGAATAGCATTCCGTTGTGCAGGTATGTGCCATGTTTCTGAAAAGTCACTTGTTGCAGGACACTTACACTGTTCCCATTCCTTGGAGACTGACGCAGGAGTACACTTGTCCCACTGGGATACTGATTCCCGTTCCTTTGAATATATATCCAGGAGTGCATTGCTTGATTGCAGGTAGACTCTAGTTGCATTGTTTTGAGGGACATCTCTATGGCTTATGTTAGTGTGTACACAGATTACATTGCCACGAACCAGGTTCAGTTGTTCTCTTCTTCTGCTTCCTAGCACACACTTGTTATATCTTGTCCTTGAATTATATCCTTTCTATTATATGTGAAGTAATATTTTATTGTAATTCTGCTTTGCATGCCTCTGATGTTTAGTGATGTTCAGCACTTTTTCATGCATCTTTTGGACATTTCTGTCATCATTTGACAAATCTCTATTCAGGAATTTTGCACACTTTCATTTGGTCTAAAATTGCTGAGTTGAGTCTCTCATATATTTTTTAATGTTTATCCCTATTAAATGTATGGTTTTCAAATTTTCTCCAGTTCTGCAGTTGTCTCTTTATTTTCAATCATTTCCTTGGTTGTGCAGACTCTAGTTTGATACAATGCCACTCTCTATACTCCTTAGTTGCCTATATTTTGGATTCATACTAAAAAACATCATTGCTCAAGCCAATTTCATAAAGATTTTCCCTCGCGTTTATTTTAGTTTCATAGTTTCTGATCTGTTTAAATTTTCCATTGTTTTCTAGTTAGTTTTTGTAAACGGCATGAAACAAAGGCTGAATTGCATTGTTTAAATTGTGAAAGCCAAGTTTTTATAACAGTACTTACTACAGAACTGTCATTTACCTACTGTATGCTTGGTTGGTGCTTTTGTCAAAAACTAGTTGCCAACATGAGTGTAGGTTTATTTCCAGGCTTTCTGTTCTGTTCCATTGCCCTACGTGTCTGTTTTTTATCCCATTACCATACTATTTGGATTAGTATAGCTTGATAGTATAGTTATAAAACAAGCAGTGTGATGTTTCCTGCTTTGCTCATTTTATTTGAGATTGTGTTAGCTATTCAGTATCTTTTATGGTTTGTAAGACTTTCAGGATTTAAAAGATGACATTTTAAACATGACATTAGAATTTTGACAGGGATTCCATTCAATCTGTAGATCATTTTGGGTAACACGGGCACGTTCGTATTTTCTTCAGTCTCAACCTGAATGCTTATATTTTTCAGTCCATGTTTCTTTTCACATCCTGAGATAAATTTATTCCTAAATATTCTTAGTGTAGCTATTGTAAAATGGGATTTTCCTCCAGACAGAACATTGTTGATAAACTAAACAGCTGTCAATTTTTGCATGTAATTACGCATTTTGTAAATTTACAGAATTTCTTAGTTGCAGCAGTTTTTGTAGAGTCTCTGTAGCTTTTTGTCTGTAATATTGTGTCATCTGTAAAGAGAGAATATTCAACTCTGTCCTCTTATTTATTTTCTTATCTAATTGTTTGGGATAGAAGTCCCAGTACCTTGTTGAATAAAGTTGTGGTACTGTGTAAATCTTCATATTGTACTGAATCTCAGAGAAAACAATTTTCTACTTTGCTCTATTAAGTATGCCATTTTGGGGTTGTCTTCTATGACCTTTATCACCCATGCTGTCTCTCATGTGGCAGAGAATTCAATGATTAAAGTTCTATATAACAATATTTTTGGAGCCAGAGATCTTTGAACCTTGTACATGAGAAAAAAATTTTTCTTTTAGTTTTTTACAGTGTTCTGTCTTTGTCCTGTGTACCAATTATCCTTAGTGTGTCTTCCTTTCCAAAGACTCTACTAAAGGCTACAAAATATAGGTAAATATGTTCTCCATTTTCCACAAGGACCGCTCTTTCAACCTCTCACCAAGGCAAAATACAGTTGAGATTTCAGATCTTCTCATGAAGCATTGAAATCTCTTGCTCCAATAATATATAACAAGGATTTAACTTGCTAGATTTACTCAGAGAAATCACTGGGAAAATATTTTATCTCTGTTTTTTCTCATGGAAACAATCAAATTATTTTGAATTGATTCCTGATACTTAAGAATTATCTACTTATTAAAATAAAAATCAACATGAATTCAGTGAGTCCTCTAATAACCAAGATAAAGAACTTTATCTCATCCTAAGTGCCCTTTGAATTGTGTCTCCTTCCTTCATTTCTTTTTCTAAAATTAAATTGAAAGAATCACGGGACTGTATTACTTTATTCCAGCTACCTTTTTATATTTGAAGGAGAATAATGAGGCATGAGTTCATTCAAGAATGTATTTCAGTTCTGAGACGTTTACAAGTAGACACCAGCTCAGCCTGGGTAACTAACTTAGTAATGCAAAAAATACTGCTTCGAAAGAAAAGAAAAAAAAAGTAAATAAATAAAAAATTAAAAAGGGCTGTGGCTGTAACTCAGTGTGAAATGCCTGCACTTCATCCCCTGGATCAAAAACACTGATCAGTTGCTGCTCTAAGGACAGAAACTTGCCTGTGTTTTCCTGCGCCACCTTGGTCTGGATTAGAGTTCTCTTGGTAACGGCACAACCCTGAAAATGTATGGTACTTATTTCTTGAAACTGAGGGGCTGGGGTGTAGCTTAGTGGTAGAGCACTCGCCTTCCGAGGGTGAGTCCCTGGGCTCTGTCTACAGCACATCAGAACTGGCAGAAGGATATCCTGGGTCTAGAAAGGCATCTCCATCGAGAGAGGCTGAGGTTCCTAAACATTTGGCACGCGGATCCTCATATCCACAACCGAGACCCAGACCACTCCAGCCCGGCAGCTATTTTGACACAGTGCTGTGGCTACCCTCGAGCTCCTAAGCCCTAAGGACTGCCTCATTAGCCAAATAGCTAATTGTCCTAAAGCTCCACTAGGTCCCAGGCCGGGTTGGCAGGAGTTCGGCAGATGCTGCAGTCGGCCAGCGTTTCTAACTCCACCTCTGTGTTTGAACATTTGTCCTGCCCTGCCTTACTGCCTGTCTGTTCAACCTGTAGCTGACGAATTCTATGCCTGTTCACAGCAACAAAGGCAAAATGATGGGTCATAAAATATTTGCATGTAGACTGCCACATTTCAATCTGTGAGAAATTTTACTTTTCTTCCCATTTAGAATATGTGTGATTATGAGAGTTGTCAAATTGACATTTTAGCTGAGCAGGTTTTGAAACTTGATGTGAGGTAGATTGCAATTTAAAAAACAAGGTGCATGCTAGCATAATAATTAAGACCCAGAGCCACACTCTAATACTTGAGAAATGAGATGATTTTGTCAGTGCACTGATAGAAAACTGTGATGGAAACAGATCTCTCAAGCAGTGACACAGTCCACAGTGTAACTATGGAAAATGAGGTAATAATCATAGATTATTTCATGCAGAGTAATCGATCTTCTGTGATTTTCTATTTCTTAGTCAATATTTACCACTTAACCCTTCCAGCTTGAGAGGAGAATCTATTCATTCAATCCCCTTCCTTTAGAAATGAGTATATTAAAAAGCAAGCAAGCAAGCAAGCAAGCAAGGAATTAGTATATTTACAGCCAGACAGAATGGTAAAGCAATTGCCCAAACTCAATTTATTTGGTTAACCTAGGCAGACTGCCAGTTATGAAACTATGGCAGTGTTTTAAAAAACCAAGTCTAATTACTCATTCCCAGAGCTGAACTGTTAGCATATCTGAAGCATATGCATTGGTGGTAACTGTCAAACTTTGCATTGCAAAATTCAGAGCCAGCACTTGAGTGGGATATTAAATATGAGGATTCTGTTTTCAAGCACTATAAAAGGTAAAGAAAAAAACCCACTAAAAGCCCTAAGGCACATATATTGTGCTGACATTTAAAACTCTCACAAAGATTTTATTTATTATGCTTTTTAAAAACAAAGAACCACAAATACACATTCCATTTTGCAAGGTGAGATATATTCTCTCCATGACAATAAAAACGTAAGACGAAGATATTTTATGTACTGAAATCCCAATGAATCTAAAATTTGCAAATGATCTCTTTCAGAGAACCTCAGGACAATGGTTTAAAAACCTCTGGTGACCCTGTAATGATTTGTATCCACAAAATGCTTAAAAACTACTCAGCACGGCTGGTCTGCAATGCCAGCTGCAAGAGTGCATATTGAAATGGCCTCTGCTGAGTTGCGCTGTGGCTGAAGCCCTGCTTTGCCAGGGATCCTGTTCAGTGCGTGCGAGCGAGCAGGGAGACAGGTGTTTCCTGTTCCCGAGCGCATGGCATCACCGTGTAGATTAGCTGCAAGGAATCCAGCCAAAGGGTTGTTTTTCCCCTAAAACCTTAATTCAATCTAACACTCCTCATGTGGAAGTCAGCTTATGGTCGGAGTTATACTCCAGAAAATGTAACATTTATAATTGAGATGTATGCCCTCCTCCTTTATTCCTGATGTACCGATATTGTACAGTACCTCAGTATCATAAATGCTAATTACCAGTGTGTGCGGGGGGGCATTTCTCATTTTCTCCTCCCAGTTCCTTGCTGATGCATGTATTCTCTCTATCACTGCCTTTGGGGATGGGCCACCACCGCAGTAGGGACACTTCCACGTTAGGAAGGGTAAGGAAGAACTCAAAGCTTACCACGCCAGACAAGACCACTTTAGGCACCTCTGAAACCAGTGTTTACTGTTCAGGTATCTAACTAGAATTGAAATATTAAATGCTGCACTTGAAAAATGCGCAAATATCCCATTGGCACATCCTGTCTATTTGGTTGGTCATATATAAATGTTCATTGGGGCCACCGAATGACGTTGCAGCTGTGTTCCTCTAGGATGGTTTTTATATTCAACAGAATACTAAGTACGAGGGAATGTTTTCCAGGGATAGAACTTGTCACGCCATGCGGTGATTAAGCGGCATCTGTACGTCTGCGGCTCTCACTCCCCAGGAACTCAGTCTCCAGAAACACCCTGGAAAATCAAGCACTGCAGGGCACTTAAAAAAGAGAATTTCCAGATTTTATGTCATTGCCTGCCACATAGTATAATAAATCATTTGATGAAGTGTAAGAGAGTGACAGAACGCAAGAGGCTGACTGAGGCGTATGTCAGACAACCGCATTACAAAGCCGTGCTTAGAGTTCCACAGGGGAGCTTATCACAGCAAGCCTGCCTAAGAACGGCCTTTGTGTAGGGTGAAAGATTGAACAGAAGGGAAGGACTCTCAAAATAGCAGGTAGATTTTCCTTTCTAAAGAACTAAAACATAATCATAGCACTTTAATACCTTTTTGCACTCTAGAAAGGACGTAGGTCTCAGGCCTAAATGTGTTTTAGCACAGGACGCCAAGGGCCAGGGGCTCCTTTTGTGGCCCAGAGTAGCACCCAAGCATCTAGTCTCGGTGCCACTATCCAGTGCCTGTCATCCTGGACAAGTTGTCACCTTTCTTGACCTCGATTTTGTCATCTGTAGAGTAGAAGTGATCTGTGCAGCCAAGTGGCACTGAAATAATGACTTCATGTCTAAGCCCTTAGACGAAGTTTTCAGTAGGCAAAGGTGTTAATATTTTTGTTATTGTAAAAATATACTTCCATGTCATTAGAGAGATCTTACAGTTTTGTAGTTGGCTTTATTTTTCTCAGTCCTTCTCATTTGTAGCCCCAGCTGTATAATCTCCTCCTGCCCCCCGAAAAAATGTCATTTCTTTCTTCTTTTTCTTTCTGCTGACTCCTCAGTTCCGTGGATGCTAGCAGTCCTGGCTGCAGACCTGTGCACACCACACAGGTAGTAATTTCCTGGGCTGCAGCGGGGAAGCGTTCAGACTGCACGTGATGGCTGGGACTTTCTCAGTCCTGGACAGATGTGTGCATATTTTGGCCAAAGGAAGGAGGGTGAGAAAGAGAAAGATTTCTCAAAGCAGTGCCTTGCTGGTGTCTTTCAAAAAGGGGGGAAAAAAGATCATACCTCTACATTAAAAAGCAAAACTAAACCACAGTTATGTAATTTTGAAAGATTCCTAAATCAGTATTGGCATTATTTTTAAAACTTTGGACTTCAAAGAAATAACCAAAGAATTTCTTCTGACCTCATACTACATATATTCCATTAAAAATGCAATTTGTAAAACATATTTCAAATGGTTATTCTCTGGAGAACATGGCTCGGTGCAGACGAGACACATGGTCTATTTCAACTGTGTGTGGCTCGTCTTCATTTTTTTTCCTTATTTCTTCACATACAGGATAGGACTTTTAGATGAATAAAGATATGCTCTGTGTATTTTCCAGGACAAAATTATCTTTGGGCTTTGATCAAGCATGAGATATTTCCACCCTGAGGAAAACTATTTGAAGGTTACAACATGAATGTAAGTTCAGGAGTAACACTACCTTCATACTGTAAACATACTATATACTTCACATATATTTTCTATAGAAAATATTCAGGAATCTCTGTTTGTTCTCTGGTAATACACAGATCTGTGAACTTCATAAAACTTTAGTGTGGCAAAGAGTTTAGAAATTTTGTAGTCCTATGTTCCCATTCCCTGGATGTATAAACAAAGGTATACATTGTTTTAGGAAAGGAGTTTATTCTAATTTTATCTAAGAAAAGAGCTTTCACACTGAATGCCAATTTCAGCCACCTGCCAGTGCTTGTGTTCCAAATTTCTTTGGGAAAGTCTGAGAACTTAGGTTCAAATTCAGCAAAAAGTGCTGAGTGACCGCGTGGACCTACCACACACGGTATGGGTCTGAGGGGCAAGAAACCTTCTGCAGTCCTGGCGGGGGTCGCTGACCGGGAAGAGTAAGGCATGAAAGTCAGTGAGACCAAGTCATAGATGATGGTGTGGTCTCCTCTTGCACAAGTTTAATCTGACTTCTTAGCATTTCCACACCACAGTCCGCTCACCAGTAAAGCAGGGATAAATTCCTTACTGAGAAAATATTGGCTGATCTAAACAGAGCTTTCCCTGGTACTAGATTTACTCTGAAGAAGCAATGACGCTGTGTTTTAGGCTGACTGACCTCTTTCCCAGGCTGGCTTTGATAGTCTATGACTATGGTAGTGAAAGGAAACCCAAGGGCATTTGGAATATTTGGTCTGAACCAAGAAAGGAGCTGAATGTTGGGAAAAGTCAGATGGAATGAAAATCTAAGGATTCTCACAATGTAGAACTGTAAATACCCATGGACAGGAGTGTTCAAATGATGCGGTGAACTACTCGTGATATGAACAAAGAAAAAAGTGGGAAACAAAACATGTGGACATAAATCACCATGTGAGAAATCTAGTTGTGTCATAAATGGCAACTCTGCAGAGATTTCCCCACGAGCAGGTAGAGAAGGCAGGGCCCTATCAGCCCTGTCAGAGGACAGTGTGGCTGCATCTTGTGTGGTAAAAACTGTATTTTTATGAGACGAGCAAGTCGTGTCTCTTGGTGAGCAAAAGTGTCGGTGAGCCAGCCCTGGGATGAGGGTGTGACGGTGGAAATTTCCTGTCAACAGTGTGGGCCATGGGAAACACAACACTGACATCAGGTTTGAGACTTCCCTGTCCACAACGTCGCAGATGCAATGGGAAAACACAGACTGCACGTTTCTGCTTCTACTGGCTGTGCACGTCAAGCAGTCTGCAGAGCCCAAGAACGGTGCCGTGGCTGGAATGAAGATCCTCTTCGTAGCTGCTTTGGGAACCTGATGTCTTCTAAAATAAATCTAGAGTTTTTGACGGTGAAAATTCTTTCAGTAATCAATTTTTACTTCATGCTCTCCTGGGTTTAGGCTGTGGTGTTAGGTTGAGGTTGTCAAAAGCAGCTGTTGTGCACGTTCTAAAGATGAATTTGTAAGATGACCAAAGGCAAAAGAAATATCTGTGGTTGAGATAGAGGAGTAAAAAATTTCCTCTCCAACTGAGAAGAAAGTGAAATGAGGCTTGGCCATGATCACGTTAGTAGAGCTACTCAAGCCTTGTAAATTCCACAAGAAGGACAAGTTTTAGAGCTGAAAGAACATTTAAAACATTACTGCTTATTTTAAACACACTTGTTTAAAACCCACTTGTTCATGTTTGGCTTGGCAGGTGAAATTAATACCATGATGTGTCGCATGAGACTTTCTGTTCTAGCCTGTGTAAATATTTAAAAAGAATATGAATCATAATAAATACTCATGAAGAACCTACCATGCCAGGCACTGATAACTGTTCTCAACTGTTTTTGATGAAGAGGAATAACATATTTATGACACCTGAGATTGGAACGCTTGTTCCCCACGCCCATGTAGTCAGGAATGGGTAGACAATGAGCTGGACCTAAGGCTGTATTTTTTTCCTACAATATTACATTCGAATTTCTAAAAGCCAGTTGAATTCTATTAATATTCTCCTAACAAATGGGTCCCTTGATTCTTTTTATTTCTACTCCTGAATATCATTCATTGTTCTTCTTTTTCTAACATTCCAATCCCCTAGTAATTCATTAATTTTTATGATAACACCCACATTAATGAGTGATACTGTCTTCATTCACTCATGGAAGATCAACTGAGATTATACACTAATATTCAGAACTCATGTGCACTGTGGGGGTGAAAACACACACACAGATGCTCCTGTAAATAATGCTTTATTTTCTCTTGTAGAACACTAAATGGTTAAACATAGCCTGTGTTACCACTGCTGTTAAACCAGGTGTAACGGCATACACTAAAATACAAGAAGGCAGCCTGGGTCGTCCTGTTAAATAGTTTCACCATACCATCAGTACAGTGTGACAGTAGGTAAATAAACAAGATTCAGTTCCTATGCTTGGATCCGAAAGGTCTGACAAGTGTGATGCAATTGGTTGAATGAATTTTCTGAGCAGGGGAAGATATTTTAAACACAAAAATTTTAAATTTAAACTAGATTCTGATGAGTTTAACTGCCAAATTTTATCATGCTAGTTAGTTTGCTTCTGACTGGAAGGCCAAGTGCTACTTAAGCAGGGAGGGCTTCTAGATATTACTGAGGAAGATTGCAAGTCAACTCCTCTGTGCTGTTTCCTTGGCAGGCAACACTCACCTGCCCAAGGCGCAGAGGTGTCCTTTTAAATGTCAGTACATTACCTTAGGTGAATGAGCATCACCCGCACAGAGGGGCAGACTCACTGTGCTGACAGAAGTGTCACCAAAAGAAAGCCAGGTGCTGTGGCTCTTGGTTCTTTGGGTGGACGCTCTTACAATCAAGCACCATTGTCCTGTGAGCATTGCTAATTGAATGGAAAGTTATAGAAAGTTTTCTTAGCTGTTTTATTTTGCTTTGTTTTATAATACATAAAATCCAGTATGAACTGACAAAAAAGAAAAAAATAGTCTACTCTATATTAATGTGATAAAGTTATATCCTTCTATAATTGATTCCATACATATGTATGTATAATTTGGCTTTATAATTTCATTTTGATTTAAATCAGAAACATGTGACCTTTGGAAAATTAAATATATATGAAAATATATACAAGAAAATACTACTCATATTAATGCCAGCACTCTAAAATATTAACATTTTATTTTCTTTTGCAATTTTTCTGCATTGGAGCCACTCGGTGCATCTTTTCATTCAGTATATACATTTTAACCCATCTCCTGATATTTTTTGAAAATATAATATTCATTTTATTTCTGCACACCAATTTCAACCATGTCTCCATTTTTCAATGCCAGCCTGTCATGTGTTATGTCTTCTATTAACAGTGGTCACTCACAAAGCTGATGGCACACCATGGCCCAGACCTTTGTAATGGCTGATACATTGTGCCAACTTGAGAAGCTTAGATGCCCAACTAAGTGACTCAGCAGTTCTAGATCCTAGGGTGTAGAGGATATGTCCTTACTGCTCAAGGATGTTGTTCATTGTGTCAATTTGAGAAGTTTAGAAGTTTAACTAAGTGATTCAGCAGGCACCAAGGTCCTCACTTTTTAAATATGCACATCCTATGCAAGAGGAGGGCTCTGAAACAGTGTGAGTGCTACACCCAACCAAGGGTAGGTGGCCTACATACAATATAAGGGAGGAAAAGAGTCTTGCTATCCCCGCTTTTGCTCTTGCTGCTTTTGCTGTCTTCTGCCAACTTGAAGTGTTGCCCCTATGTCATGCTCCTGCCTTGGAGCCAGCAGATCATAGACTGAAACCTCTATGAACTGTGAGCTAAATAAACCTTTCCTTCCTTAACTTTGGGTGTCAGGTATTTTGTTCCAGCAATGAGGCAAAAGTAACCAAGACAACCTTTAAGAAAATTGTTCTTGGTACTCTTGTTTTGTGTTCAGTGGAGGAGCTATTAAAAAACTGCATAACCCATGGAATTCCCTTCAGATTATGGCAAATACATGAAAGAAGCCTAAAGCTGAATATCTTGAGTATATAAGAAACAATCTATTGTTTCATGGTACTATCTGATGAAAGAATAAACCCTTGAATGTTAATAATTAACTGCTATGTTAGGGAAATTGTGCATTGGGAAAAACTTTTAGTAAACTCTTAAAGACAAAATCTAGGAATTCATTTTAAATTCACTCCAGGAAACATAAATATTCTTAACCTGGGAGCTTCAGAAAATCCTACCATAGGCATCATCTCTGAGAATGTAAGACTTCTGCTAATTTCTACTGTATTTATAAAGAATTCTTTATATCACTATTAGAATTGACAAGAAACTTTAAACTATTTTGTTAGGACAACTAGAATAGGCAATGATACTGTTTTTTACTTGGTACAGGTTAAATTAATTGTTCATAGAGAAATTCTGGTAGAAACTGGCCTAATTCTGCCACCATTTATCATGATGCCTTTATTCAACAATTCTGTTGATGTGACTGCACTACATTTTGAATAGCATAATGACAGTAACGGTGATGTTACTGAGGGAATTATATATGCCAATTCCTCATCATTAAATTTAAGAAAACTTTTTATGTTCATATTAGCAATTCATTTCTCTTCTTAGAAAAACAAATACAAGACAAATAACTTGTCCTAATGCTCATAGGTAGCACAATCGGTATTTCAAACCCAGATTGGAACAACTCAAATTCCTGTTGTTTGCTTCAATGACACAAGAGGTGATCAACATACATGGTTTAAATTTTAAAAAAATGTATTAGAGTAAAACTGCTGCCAAGTGCTATCTGACAGACAGAAAGGCAGCTTGCAAAACTTGACACTGCGTCCTCATCCGCCTTATTCACGGGTTCTGGCACTGGGTGACTCCTGGCTCTTCCCTAAAGTCAAAATGACCATGAAAGGGATACTGTTGAACTGAGGCAGGACACTGAGGCCGTCAGGATAGCATAACTAAAGACACTCGTGAAAGATGACTTCCAGAACTGCTTCAAAAGTAACAAATACAATGGGATTAAGTGTATTTGAATTGAGCTGGAGAATTTTGAGAGAATTAATAGCAATGTGTCTTTTGCCATAATAATTTTTTTTTTTTTACATTTCAGCATTAGCTATATTTTTAGGTCATATTTGTACTTCATCATTACTTAGTCTAAAAAAAATAAAATAAGAGCGGGTCGGGCAGTGTGGAATGAAGAGTCAGTTCAAGTATGTGCCATCAACGCTTAGTCTATGAGCAGGACTCCCCGCTGTCTGTGTGCAGTCAGGTTCATCACAGCAGCCAAAGCACCACATCAGATTTCCCCGAGCTTCTAACCTCGAGTGCCGACTGGCTGCTGCCTACGTGTGTCATCTGTGATGACACCAAAAGTAGAGGACACGGGGCCACCAGCCTCTCTTTGCCTAGAAGAACACAGCTGAACGACAACTCAGCCAAACACATCTCCATACTGATCACCCGTGTGCACTCAGAGCGCTGCCTTCCTCTCCTGCCTAGAAGACGTTTTTCTCCTTTATTTTGATGATGACATATCTCCTGTTTTATATTGCTTAATTTGTACAAAATTATCAATATATGACAGCCTGAAGCCCTATATGGTGACAATGCCTATAACTGAGCACTGAGGGATGCTGAGGCGGGAGGAAAGCAATTTTAACACCAATCTGGACAAATTAGTAAGAGTCCGTCTCAAAATTAAAGGTAAAAGGAACTGGGATACATCTCAGTGGCGGAGCCCTCTGGATAGGATTATCTGTGTCAACAGAACAAACATAACATTACTTGAGTAAAGATTGTGACGTGGTCTCAGACCCTTTTCTTACCTCTCTGCTGTTGGCTTCTGTTTCATAGCTTGCAGCAATCTAAAAGCAGTCAAAATGAGACTACCATTACCGTCCTGGCTTGAAGACAAAATTTTAGCTAACAAATACTCTTTCATAGTTTACCAGTGTAGACACAACCTGGGTAGTCAAGGTCTACATTGCATTGCGTTTAAGTGATAAAGGTATTTTTAATTGTCTCTTTTCATTTTAGTTTTACATTTAAAAATAGTTCTACATTTATGGTTTAATTTAAGAAATAAACATGAATGGACTCAGAACAAAAAACAATACGTAATATATAAATATTTTATCGCAGTACTCTCAACCTCCAGCCCAAATGGTCTCTCATGACATTTATGCTCTTTGAAATGAGTTCATTTACTGGATTAGGGTAAATTCCATGTACCAATTCATAATCACTTTCTTTATCTGCACCAGAAAGTGTCATAGGGCTCAAGTACACCAACTTTTTAAAAGAGCCATTCTTGTAGCAATGCTCCTCCTGCCAGCCAGAACTCCTCTAGCTGTGGAGATGGAATCCGAGTTGCGAGTTGTGTGGACACCAAGCAGTGGGTGAGAAGCACACTGAGGGAGCAGAGGGTCAGGAGCCGCGGCCCCAGCCTCAGGAAGCACATCTGAAGCACGGAGCGCACTCTTGTAGCGCTGTGTCCAGTGCCTTTGCCTAACTTCTGTCTGTGAGTCACATTTGCTCTCTGGGTTGGGCAAAGTAGCTGACTGCAGCTCTGTGCTCAATTACTCTGAAGCTCAAGAGAAAAGGGGTCGTTTCTCCTGCTTAAAACTCTTGGTTGTCCCGGAAGTCAGCCTGAGCCAGACCGGGGTATTTGCCAGCACTGGAACCACCAAGCTGGGAGAATAAAGCAGAGCTATTGACCTAGCTGGGGTCCCTGCTATGTCCCCAGTACTTGCAATGAATAAGTCTCAACAATTACTTATGTCATAAATACCCCAAAGACAACTTGTTAAAATAGAAACACTGGGGAAAATGTCCATGTCTTAATAAACATCTGATGTCTGCCATCTGCAACTCTCACTGTAATTTAAAAGCATGAACATCTTCTAGGTATTCAGAAGACATTCACGTGATTCTGCAAGATTATTCCGACAGCACCCCTAAATCTGCCATTTTCCCACCTGTTCTAGGAGATGAATTAAAAGACCAACGATGCTTTGCCCGGTTCTACTGACAAGGTGGCAGTTGAAGTTGGCTATTCACTTAATTTAAAGCATTGAATGAATTGTCATTTTAAAAACTTAATAGTTTAAAATCTTTATTTTCCCCTCCCTTCCAGACATATCTATTGACTATTTGTTCATCATAAGTGAGGCTCAGTTCTAGGTGCTGGAAATACAGCTGCTGTAATTCCCAGCTGTCAGTAAACTCCTGTTCTAGTTAGGGGAGTTGCTGAATATGCAAATGCATGAGCCAGTATGAGGTGTTGGCAAGTACTATTAAGGAAACAGAACCATGACAGTCAGGCAGGAGAGTCAGGACCTGGACAAAGAACTGACACTGGCCTCAGACCGCCTGTCCCTGAGCATGGGTTTTGGGGCAAAACTTCCATAACAGAGAGCTGTGTAAGGAATTAAGGCCATGCTAACTCCATGGAGAAGGACCCCAAGGATGAAACCAAAACTCAGAAAGCTAAAGTATTCAGGGAAGCTTGAGGGAGAACAGGTGGTTGGCGAAGGGGAATGGGTTGGATCAGGTAAAAAGTAAAGCGATCAGGTCTTTGCTGCAGTGAATCATTGCAGCTTCTGCGTTAGGACAGTGGTGCTGAAGCTGCGGAGAGCAGAGCGAAAGAGAGCGACGCCCACTGTCCTCGGGGATCGCAGTGTTTGTTGTCCGTTCTCTACTGTGCAAGCAGCTTCTGGTGGCCTCAAAAAAATAGATAAATGTTTTGTGAAAATCTTAATTGTCATTGCAGTAAATTGATTTCATTTTATTTTTGAGAGAATCACAATGCTGGGGGAATAAAATGATGAGGAGGAGACTTACAAAACTTCCCTCTATTTGGGGGATGGTAGCAGATAAGCAGAGCGATCAATATATTGGATTGCAATGGTACAACAGAAAGAGCCAGGAAACTGGTCCCTAGAAAGGTAGGAAGATCTGGCCTTCAAATTAGAGACCGGAAAAGAGAAGGCACCCTGACCAGAGGCAGAGCGAGCCTGTGTGAGTTGAGAAATGTTCTGGGCAGTCAGGGCGGCTGCGGTGAAGGGTGGATGGGTTTGTTACAGCCTTGGTCTTGGTTGGCTTGTTGCAGTGTAAGGAGTAGAAGGAGCATTAGAGAGCTCAGGGCCAATAATAACCAAGGCAGAGGTCAGAAGTAAAAGCCCCTGCAGCTCGAAGAAGGACCTCAGCTGCTCTTTGGAGCCATGAGCAGGTCTGAGTGGATTCTGCAAATGTGTGGGTCATCTTCCATTTCAGAGGCATCTTGGTAGTTGATAATTTTTGGCATAAATTTAGATTCCACAAATTTGGACCCTGAAAATGTGATCAGTAGTAAGATTTAGACTGGCGTTTGAAAGCCTTTTAAAAAATTCTTGATGCAAACTAATAGTGCTAACAAAACAGTGCAGAAAATTTTTAAAAATGCTACTTACATGTAAAGGTTATTGTAGACATGTATTTTAACAATACACCTCACTGTAGAGCACATGAATGTTGTTTTTAAACGCTGCTTATTGAGACTGAAAATCACATTATTCACATCTATAACTTTTATAATATTCTGCATATTTTTAGGCTAGCAAGAATTCGTGTATTTAATTCTATTATTATTTGTGAAAGTGTCCAGTAGCTCTCCTTACTAGGAGAATTAGCAACTGTTTATTAGTTTTAAATAAGTATAGACTAGTGAGTAATAAGCACTTCAAATATTCAGCTTCTCAGGTGAGATAGCTGTCTTTTAGCTTCACATCTACAGAAATACAATTGTGTACCAACAATGAAAGCAAACTTCTTCAATAGGTGAATTTCCCACTCGGAGTTCTCATATACCATAGGTCCAAATTAATTAGGTTGGCCCCATGTGGTTGATAAAAGAATTACATAAATTAAAACCTTCCTAATGAAGATGCACAGAGAATCTAAAACTCGATAAAAACCTATTTCACTATTGTGATCACTACGATGGCAATTTTTACTCTGTATTTTCAGGCACATCCTCTCACTTCATGATTTCACACTGATGAATCCACTGTTGGAGAATGAAAATTATTTAATCACCTCTCAATTGCATAAGTTGTCTCTGCGTAAACATTTAATGTAGTTTTATTTACTTATGAGAAAATAGAGATCCTTACTATCGTCACAACTGATTGGCAGTGTTCCTTTTTGTCTTGTTCAAATTCTAGGGCAATCCACACCAATGGTTTCAGTTTTTTGAAGAGTCATCAGATTCTAATTACTGTAATCTGAAACTCTTCTAAGAAAACAGTGTGTTCAAATTATGAAATATTTGAAAACTTGCATGTGTTTTCGTGAGAGATATCAATGCTTTGACGTCAGTGGCTTAACCACAGATAGAATGTTTTTTCTTGAATTTTTCAAGAGACCCCTAGATGGTGTATTTTATGATCTTCAGAACCTTAGCCAGTGTTGGGAAACGCTTCTATTATCACTATATTGCTTTTTGCACTGCATTATCAAGTATAAAAGGCCATGTACGATAAAAGTGAACATGCTAAGAAAAATGTTTACTAATTAGAGAATCTTCATGATATAACGGTAAAGCGATCCAGAATATATTCATGTCTCACAAGAGATAGATGAGATACCAGAAGAATTCAAGGACGCATCGACTGTAAAGAGTACGCTATTTACCCTCGGACTAACCGACGTGCATCCTTGCTATTGTAAGGCAGTCTTCCCACCGCTCAGGCCCAAGTAGCCACGCTCCTGTGGGACCCCGCTACTCCTCCTCGCCCTGCCAGCTACTGTTTGGATGCAATCTGGGCCATCTCTGCCTGAACCAGTGCGAGAGGACCACAGCTATCTGCTCCACGCTCTCCTGGGGGGCCTACTCCAGCACGGCTGTCAGAGCTGTCCTGCTAAATCATTTCTCCTTCAAATTTAAACCTCCCCAAAGCTTCACCCTACAGAGTAAAATCCCAGATTCCTGCGGTGACTTTTAGGTTCATGTGTGACAAATTCAGCCCTTGTCGTTTTCCTAATTTTATCACGTGTTCGACCTCGGACTTGCTGACTCCACCTCAGCGGACGCCCCCGCGGTGCTCCTTCCCCAGCGGCGGCTGCAGCTGTGGGGCCGTGGCGGCTCTTTCCGCTGCAGAGGGCGCTCTTCCCGCCACGGCCGCCTCATCTGCTGCCTTCTCCTGCAGGTGTCCGAGCAAATCCTACCTCCTCTCTTCTTGGTGATGAAATGTGGCCTCTCGGGAATGGGAGGATGACCAAAGGTGGGTGGGTTATAAATCAATTTGTCCAAACCTGATTCTGTCCTTGAATGGTAAAATTTGACCCAACCTGGACTCTAGATATACGGCTTACATCACACTCCATGTACCAGTAGGTCATTGTGTTTAGCCTGAGAGTGTTGCCCAGGAACTGAGCCTCAGGCAACCGTAGGCTGACAGCTGCCAAACTACGCCCAAATAAGGCAAATGATGAGCTATGCCAATCAGGTCATCTTTGCACATCATTCCCTGTTTGTTTGTTTGTTTGTTTGGGGGGGCTCAACACCACATGGCTCACCACGTTACAAGTGGAGGCGTTCTGAAGTATCATTGGAGTTGGCATCCTGTTCTATGTCTTGCTCAAATAAAGCTTGCTAATGGCACTTTTGAAGAAGAATGGGAAGGGTCGAGGCCATGAAAAGGGCTGGCGGAGCACCTAGAGCCCATCATGTTCTCAGGGAGACCAGCTGCTGTCTGAACAGACAGACCTGTGGCTTTGTGGGAGGAGTTCCCTGGCTGGAGCTTGTTACTGTGGATAGAGAGCCAGCAACACTGAGAGAAAAAGAGAGAAAGAGAGAAGAGACAGAGACAGAGACACAGAGAGAGAGAGACAGAGAGGGACAGAGAGAGAGAGAGAGACAGAGTGACAGAGATAGACACAGACAGAGACCGAGACAGACAGATAGACAGACACAGAGCGCAAAGAGAGTAAATGCCCTGCTGTTGATCTCATTCCATTGTATGACGGCTGGTAGAGCTTCCTGTTGGCTGAACTCAGAGCTCAGAGGAGCCAGCAAGGGAGGGAGCCCAGGAGACGCTCAGGAAGATGGAGAGGAAAAGAGAAAGTCCGAGTGGTCACCAAGCCCCCCCCCCAGCCCCAGCATCTGCTCTCTTTTAGTAACCGCTGTTCTGAGACTCGATCACCATGAAGCAGACCGTCCTAAGGGTGAGTGGATTCTCATCTACAAAGAGCAGCGGGAGGAATGGAGCCGCACCTGGGGGTGTCACCTGCTTCAGCGCTGAGCCAGCCCTTCTCCCATCGTGTCACGGTCCCCTGGAGCCCTGGCCATCTTGCTGGCTCACTGCATGGACATCGTGCCCTGCAATCACAGCGCAGCCAATGGGCTTCTCTTTTCTCGAAGTCACATCCAGCAAACAACACTCTTCCACCTTCTAGTGCAAGTCAATTACTTCTACTTATCTTTGTTGATGGCAGTTGAGAAGACACCAGTGTTTCCATAGCTAGGTATCATGGACTGACTCACTCCAGTTGTATCAGGGAAAGCAGCTGTGAGCACCTCCACATCGCAGTCACCTTTAAGAAAATGCACCGTTGTGTGACTCTGTTCCCTGATTCTGCCCAACCAGATGAACCACACCGGGACGTGGGAGGAATGACCAAATCTGCGTCTCTCAAGGCGTTAACGCCTGTGCTCATCTCTCTTCCGATGCAGGCGCGCGTTCACACAGGCCTTCCCGGGCGGCTCGTGCACTTCAGCTCTCGTTAGGACCATGGGCCACGCCGCTGTCCACTTCACTCCCAGCTGCTTGAGCTATCATCCTGAGTTGCTCCAAAATTCTGCTAAAATCAATCAACATTCCTTCTGCTGTGGTCAAATACTCTTGTCAGTACTTTGCGCCAAGGTTGCTGCAACTCCCGCCGCCGCAAATTTGGAAGATCCTTCATGTTTACGCTGCCTCATCCTTGGTGCAGAACCTGGCGTTTACCTCGGGCTGCCCTGAGCTGTGCACCGCCCCACTGGGCTGGAGGCTGGAGGACGTGGCATTCGTGACAGCAAGACAGCACGCAACTCCTCCTTACTGGCGACATTATTCGGAGCTTTGCATACAGAGGGGCGGCTCGCTGTCTGGTGTAGTGAAACGCAGGCCATTTTCTCATGGAGGGAATGCTGAGGAGGCGTGGAGTCCTCCGCGGCTTAGCGGGCTGGCCTCTGTCTGCCCACGTGTCACTACACCCACCTCAGGGCGCTGTTCCTACCAAGCCTGTGTCTCTCCCTCCGCAGAAGAGGGGGAGGCTTTGCATATTTAACTGGAATTGCAATTTTTGATCCTAATAATCAGGTCTTGGGATGGATCTTCAGCCGTGTCTTCTCTGTGGTTAAATAAAATATTTCCTGTTCAGCACCCTGAGAGCCAGCTGATTCCCCACCTTACGCTGAGTTTCTCACTTCCGTGTGCATCTTTATTCATGTTATCAGTTCAGTCAGAGACTGCTAGCTCACTAAGGAGCTTTGATAATTATCACTGCCGCCCCAGAGGTGAAAGTCTCCGCTCCCACGAATGGTGCAAACATCTGACCTTCTGAGAGTCGGCAGCCACTGCCAGTGAAAATTTGAGTAATGTTCATGCCTTGCTTCTTGCACACTGTATCTGGCCAATATGAGAGCAAGAGTTCCAAGTCTAATTTAGAGGGTCTCTTCCTTGGGGTCAAATTTAGTAACAAAGTAACAGGAAGTACCTACACAGGAAACTATGCTTAAATGTGCATTTCAACTTTTTTGCACAGGCCTGAGTAGTCTGAAGGGAAACAACAGGGAACAGAAACGCATGTGAGAGCCTCACTGAGGGGAACCGTAAAGCCCACCGGCCGGGCAGGGGAGCAGAGGGAAGCCGGAGGCCACTCTCGTGAGCGCTGTTGTGCAGCAGGTGCCCAGGATAGTGGTGGCTGGGGCAGTCAACCACTTCACTGCCAAACCGTGACCAGTGGTGGGCAGCTGAAGGAAAGAAACAGACGTCTCTTACTTCTGACCTCACACAGTCGATTTCTGGTTTCCAAACTCAACTCCTATCCAAAGGACAAGAAAGTCTGGCTGATGAGGTAAACAGAGAGACCACTTTCCTAGGGTCACAGAACAGGACACGGACACGTGGAGGGAACAAAAAGGGAAAGTAACCATCCATCTGATCACTCATTCACATGATAACGTGTGTGTATACTGCAGACAAATTCCACATAAAAACAGGCTCACCGAGTTTAAAACATCTGTCTCTTCACACATGTATCACTGCTTTATGATGAAGTCATGCAGGTTCCTTTCCTCTAGCATTTTGAAATACACAGTGCATCACCACCCTGCAGGGCACAGCGGACCCCAACTTCTTACTCCAACGCGTCCCTAGCTTGGTCTCCAGGAACCCCCTTCCTTCCCGCTTTCTCCCCAGTCTCTGGTAACCAGCCTTCTAGGCTCAGTTCTGTGAGCCCAAGTCTTAGATCCCCGTGGACTCACAGAGGCCCAGGTCTCTGCGCACCTCGGGGCCGGGCTTACGCGCTCCTTACTCAGCGGATGAGGCCACCCGGCTCCTTTCCGTTTCTTTGTTACTGTGAGCAGCGCCGCGATCAGGGTCGGAGTGCAGCTGTCTCTCAGGTACTGACCTGATTTCCCCGGAATACACGCCGAGTAGCAGGCCCGCTGGGTTACAGGGCGATCCTGTGTGCAATTCCAAGAAATGTCCCCACCGTTCTCCATAACGGCCTGAGTAATTTGCATCTTCACCCAAAGCAGACAAGCGGTACCTTTCCTCTACCCGCTCCCCACCATTTCTTAGCTTTAGTTTTATTATTAATAGCTATTCTTACTAGATCAAGCCATCAGAGGACACTCCAGAAATATGTATAGTTTCATGCTTTTATGCATCAGTTAAATTTTAACTTATTATATATATATATATATATATATATATATATATATATATATATAGTTTCAATCTATTTCTTGGGTTTTGGTAAATAATGTAGTAGAAATGAATTCCTTTGTCATTAAATTTGCCATACATGCTTCTTCTATTACTTATTTCAAGGTATCCCATTTGAAAATAATTAGTCTTAATTATTACAGTATGCAATTATTCTTTCACATATAATTAATACATTTTTGGAATAATGGGCTCTGTTTCTATTTTCAAAATTTCATAGGCAGGACTACAGCAAACCTATCTATTCATATATTCTTTATATTTCTTGAATTTTCTGGGGATTCCCTACATGATTTTCTTCCTGAAGGTGGTCCTATTTCCAGAGCGAGTCATCTCCCTCCCGGAATGGGGTAACAATTTACACAGTCCCAAAATCACACAGGGACTGTGTATTTCTTCATGCAGGGACCAACACTCGGATTTTTTGTTAGTTTTATAATCCAGTATGAAAGATAGTGGAACATTATTCGTTTCCTACAAATTTCTCATTCAGAACGCGGGATGGAGAGACAGACTCCCCAGGGTAGAGGTAATGAGCGCTGCAGACGCACAGCCGCAGGCTTCTGTCCCGACACGAAGACCAAAGTCAAGTGCAGCCGGAGAGACGTCTCGGGTCAGGGTCGCCAGCCTCCGAGCTCCCTCCGAGTGGCCCAGGCCCACGGCCAGGGCAGAGGCGGCGGTGCTCAGGCTCCCTTAGCCCTGCCACAGCCTTCCCCGCCTCCTCTGTTCTTCTTGGTGTTTTCTGGACCCTGATTTTTCAATGTAACATTCAGGTTCTTTCTTCCCAATTCGCTGTTCTGTGTTGGTTTAAAGCACCGTCACTTACTTTCCAAATTGCACGAATTTCCCCCTCGCTGCTGTGCGGTGTGGCTGCCCCTGCCCACAGCTTGCGCCTGGGTTCCTCCAGGCTTCCCGCACTCAGGGGCTGGGCCGAGAGCCTCTGGCGGGCCTGCTGCTTCCGCGTTGGGCTTTTTGCTCGAACGGGAAAACCCGAAAAGTTTGGAAATATGTACTGCACTGAAACCTGTAGCAATTCCGAGTGCACCTGAGCTGCTCCGTGGCTCAGGGTCTTACTCGGTGTCTGGGTTACTTTTCTGTCATTGCTGGGACCAAAATACCCAACACCCAGAATTAAGGAAGAAAAGGTTTATTTAGCTCACAGTTTGTGGAGGTTTCAGTCCATAATCAGCTGGCTCCATGGCAGAGTGGTGTACCATAGGGGCAGCACTTCAAGGCAGCAGCCAGGAACAGCAGCCAGAGCAAAAGGGGAGGAGGAGCAAGCCTCTTTTCCCCCCTTATATTGTTTGCAGGGTCCACTCCCCCAAGGCCGTTGTAGCACTGACACCAGCTCTGTGCAGTCTTCTTGCACATCCTCAGGATATTTACAAAGTAAGGATCCTGGCCCCCTGCTGAGTCTCTTAGTTAAACTTCTAAACTTCCCAAGTTGATACACTGTATCAACCATAACAATCCACCCCTTGTCAACTTGGCAACCAGACACCTTTTTAAAACTGGTTTCTAGATACAAAGACATGCTTTTTCTTACCATTTTTCAACTTGAACATTATAGCACAGGTTTAACAATCCTTAAGAACCAGCATTAAGTCTATCAACATTATATTGCATTAGAAATATAACATTTTCTCCTTGGCCCCAGGAAGACTCATGCACATTCCTTTATGCAAATCACAGTCCATCTGCAAGAGTTGCCGAAGTCCTACCGGTTTTGGCATTGCAAAGAAGTCCAAGTCCCAAGTCTCCTCTGAGATGGAAGACAAACTCTTAGCTGTAAGCCCCCCTTTACAAATGAAAACAAAGTTTAACACTTCCAACATGCAGTGGCACCAGATAAACATTTCCATTCTGAAAGGTACAAACAGGGAACCAAAGCAAATCCAAAATCCAGCAGGGCAAACGTCAAATCCTGTAGTTGCACACGAAGCATCTGAAGCAAAACCATAACACACGGGGTTCATATTCTTCCCCCCACCCTCACCTCCAGCTTTGCTCCACTCCTATTGGGGGCGGGGGTTACCTCATTTATACAAGAGCAGAACTTCTCTGTGTGGTTTCAGGATGACGCTGTGTTTCAGAAGCTTTGCAATTTTTTTAAGTAGATGTTTTTCAGAGTCATTTTCTATTTACTTCCGCAGGTCTGTAATCGCACACAGTCCATTGTTATTCCAGCGGGACAGGAAAAACAATACCACTGTGATCAAAAGAGCCTCGGGGAAGATGTGATTAGAATTCAGGAAAACACAAGATGAAGAGGCTGATGAACAGATCTGACTTATCATAACAACATTGCCAGGCCATGAGCAGCTGCAAGCGCAAGAACAGGTGGTTTTCAAACAGAGCTTTTATTTATTGATTTTCTCCCTGATTTTATAGAAAGTAATATGTCTGTACATTGGCATGAATTTGCAAAATGTATACATAAAAGTGGGAGTAAAAATTTGTGCCACCTAGAAAACTTCTTGTCATATAGCGTTATTCTGCCCAAAAAGAAAGCTGTGACATAACATCATATTTAAGTGTCTAATCAACATTTTACTGTTTTAAGCTACTTGACCATTTAAAGGCTTTGATACTGCATATGTAATGTGTGATTTAATTATTTCCAATTATTACTTGAGGACGCAGGTCTCCAAATGGACTCATTTTACCACAGAACATCAGCATTTTAGGTCTGCTGATAACAATTGCTAAATTTCCTTTATAAAAGCTGTCAAGTACTTGATAGCAAATAAAGAAAATGTCTATATTTAAATCGTTACAAATACTTATATATCTGTTCGGGATTGAAATATATCCCCCAAAAGATATTTTAAAGGCAGTCTCAGCACTCTGGGAGATTGAGGCAGGATTCCATGTTTGAACCCAGCCTGGACAAAACCATGGCTCAAAAGTATTAAAAAAAAAAAAAAAAAAGGGAGAGGGGAAGCGTTTTGGGTCATAGCTTGTATGAAGGGTCTGGGTTCAATATCCAGTAGTGAAAAAGCAAAAAAGAAGTGTTGAAGTCCCAACGCCAGGTATCGGCAGAGGCACCCGCATGCGGCACATGGTTTGGGAATGAGATCATATCCTTGCACAAAGTATCATCAAGTCGAGGTCATTCTGGTTCTGTGTCCCCACAAGGAGAGGAAGGGACGGGGACGCAGGGATGCAGCACAGTCCCCGGAGTGGCCGCGTGCAGGTGGGGCGTTGGGTCCCCACACAAGCATGGATGCGAGGAACCGCTGGGAAACAGGAGCGCTCAGCCCTTCCCTGGGGGGCGCGGCCTTGGCTTTGCTTCTGAACCTCCACAGAAGGAACTTGTGCTGTTTTAAGCCACCCGGTTCGTGATCCTTTGTCACAGCAGCTTTCGGATAAAAACATACAGTATCCTCATCCAACAGCAGAAAGTAAGCGCTGTGGAGGCTGGCGCGAGGAACCTCTCCGGCCGCCAGCGACCTCTTTCTTGTCTTAGAGTGGGCGCTGCGTGACGTCTGCTCCATAATTCGGGATAACCGCAGGGCTCTGCCATTCACCCAGAACCTGTGCGTGGCTCTTTTAGGGTGTTTTATTTTTTTCTTCTCCTAGGTGCCAGGAGTGAATTAGGATCTAATTCCTTCTCCAAAGCATAAGCTGCTGAATTTTCCATTCTAGCTTTACATTCTCTCTCTTTTTCTGGAACAAAGCTGAAGCTTCAGGTTTTCTCCTTTGCTTTCTTTACGGTTCATTTATGATTCGACAAAAGTATAAAACACGTTCACTTTTTCATAGTGCTTTTAGTCTGTGTAGCTTGTTTATCACTCGATTAGAAGCACAATTGTTCTGGTTTTCTAAATGATAGCAAAATTAGAGGACATTTTTTACTTTTTCGGCTTTGTTATATAACTATATTTTTCACACCAGCAGTGTTCTGTTATTGTTGGTGTTTTGTTTGTTTTACACTACAGACTGTCTTTACAGAAAGAAGGAATTGCACAGCATAAATATGATGATTTTAAAACATTCAGCTAACTCCGGCCCATTTGTAAAGTGTTTACCTCCTCCTAGAATTCGTGTTCCTTGTTAAGGGAGGATGTCCATAGCTGGGCTTTCCTTTTTTAGAAAGAGCGGTGTTTACTCCCATGTATCAGTGAAATCCTAGCTAAATATCGAATTCTGCACCCGAGTCATCTTGTGTAGCTTAGGTGGCCAAACAGACTTTTCTCTGAGTGGTTCCAAGTCCCCCACTCTCCGGTCCCTGCCCTTGGTGACCTGGGCCGAAGGTCTCTGTGCAGGGTCCTCCATTACACTGTGCCATCTCGCAAGGTCACTCGTGGATTTCATCCCCTCTTTAGGTCCTTAGAAATCCTAGTGATTTCTGGCGCTTAAGACTTTCTCTTGTTAGTTTTGAGGATAATACAATGTGATCCTTCACATTTCTAAGCTTTTGGCATGTACAGATGAATATTCACACATTATAAGCATATAAATTGGCCAATCATGACTAAGAAATTTTTGGAGAGAGAAGAGGGAGATGTTGTGTGTATTTGTTTACCATCTAAAGCAAATTTCATTTTTGTTATATGATATCTAACAGAATTTTCTCTCTAAAATCTATAAAAGAGAACTAACAGCTAGCTGTGTTTGGTTGTTGAATTTGTTTATGTTTTACATTACATACTCTATTTTCAGAAACAGAATGAATTGTGTGACATAAAGATGATGATTTAAAATATTTCAAATAATTTGTAAAGTGTCTGCCCCAGATTAATTATGCATTCTATAGTTGTGCCCAAGGCATTCAATAATGTAAAAACAAAAAAAAACCAAATGAACAAAAAACATTTTAATGCTCCTTTCTCTACTCAGCTTAGGACTGTAACATTTGAACTGATAATTGCCTCATAGAATCCCAAACACTCAGCAGCAAGTGATACATTTTACATATCTATATTTGATTAAATCTATGTAAAGAGTCACCCAGTAATTCAGTTAAGTATGTTTTGTGCAACTACTTTTTTGCCAAATATGTATTGCTTTGTAAAATCTGTGACCTTAAGGAATTTATGGGAGGGAAGAAATGAGGGGAGGGAGGCAAGAGAAGCTGCTGAGATAGGAGTCAAAAGACATGGAAACATGGGCGGTACCGTAGTAGGCTTGAGAGCATCTCGCTGGGACTGGTGGTGCCATGGGCTGCTCAGCTGCTGTGTGTGACACACGACTCTCCACACTCAATGGCTCTGCATGGTAAAGGCTTAGTTTTGCTCACTGCACAGCTACCATGGCTTGGGCAAGTGGCGATTCCTTCGTGTCACTCTGCCGTCTCGGTCACCCTGCCCCCACGATCACATTGCAGTAAAACATGGTGAACACGGAAACCCAAGCCCAGCAAAGGTGAGCATTAGTCCCAGCCAGAATCCAACAACCGGGAGCTGTTGTGTGATCTCACCTTAAAACCAGGGGCTATAGAGAGCGCTTCCCGGACCTCACCACAGACCAGCAAGTATGTATTTGTAATCCTATGGAAAAGTTATTGGAATTCCAGTAAGTTAATTTCAATCCACCACTTCCAGTGCAACCCACAGTGAGGATAAAGGCACTAAGACGTGTTTATAGTTATGGGGAGCCAAGGGGTCCTTAGCCCAGCCAGGATGAAGGTTCATCAGAACAAAGGCCTCCACCCAGGGCTCAGCCTGAATTTTATTAATTCGTGAAGCAGGGAGCGGTTTGAGTATGAGTGAATGTGAGAATGGCGGGAAATACGTGAGTACCGTGAGCTGGGTAGGTAGGAGGCCTGAAAGCCCCTGTGTGATACGCAGAGAGAAGGATATGCAGAAAGACCAATCTGCATAGCACAGCTGAGGCAGCATCTCATGTTTCGGGGGTGGTGCTTCAGCTCTGGGTGCAAACTTTACTGCCCTGGGAGGTCATGGCCTCTTATCTTGAGGCTGGAACCCGGCGGACAGCCCTGGAGCAGTGGCTCTGCATTCCCTCTGCATCCCACCCGGCTCAACCATGTTCCGGGACTCACGGGGCTGAGGTACAGGATTGTCTCCCAGCTTCAAAGTTTACACAACAGCACCTCAGCCAGACCTATTTACATTGCTTAAAGCCAACTGAAGGGAAAAGAAAATGGCTTAGCCAGCTCTGTACATCAGTGCCTGGAGGCAGGGCCAGGTTTAGCCAAAGTGGGGGTACTTGCTCTTGTTCAAGGAAAGTCATCCAAGTGGTCCTTCACAAGGGGAGACTGAAAGTGCAGTCTTCTTGGGCTCCTAGCAAGAGGCATAGGTATCCTTATTGAGCAATGCCTGTGAATGAAGCTGGGAATTCACTCAGGAGACCCTAACAACAAAACAGCCTCATCACTGTGTGTACAGTTTCACTTGGTTAGGGATGGTGAACTATAGTAAAGTTTTTTAAATCCATCCACTGAGAGAACTAAAACATTCAGAGTTCATAAATAATACACGTTTAGGAAAGTAAAGACAGAAACTATATCATATTTTGAGTCCTGTCATGTTGGAAAGAAAAACAAGATCCTGAAGGAATCGTCATTCTCTTTCACTAATGCAGGTTTGTAAGACAAGAGAAACAATAATTTCATGTTGCTATTCTTTAAGGGCTACATGGCTTCTAAATGTTACCTTCCTGGAAGTTGCTGATGTTGTTCATTATTCATTTTACAAATTTTATGCAATTATCATCTTTCAAATTTACGCACAGTTCTAAGGTTAGAGCAAAGCCGCCTGTTGGCTTCACCGTGAGATGCGAAGCCTTTGTGTGCAGAAGTTTCTGTGCTCGAACTCAACACGGGCAGGCCCACTGAGGCAGAGCTCACTTTTATCTTCTTAGTCACTTCCCACGTCTAAGTGGATTCCAGGGCCTCATTAGCTCTGCAATTCTCTTGGATTTAAAGCTGTACCTGGTTCCCACACCTGCAAGGACAATCCACGTCCTTGTCATCCAGGGGTCATCCTTATCCTCCCTGTGTTTTCTCTTGTTGACCGAGACATTATTTTAAAGCCACTAGTTATCCTGACCAATGCGACGCCTTCTCACCCAATCCAGGTGACTCACTGTTGGTTCTACTTGCTGGATTTGTCCACACCAAAGCAGGCTACACCAAAGCCAAGCAAAGTCAAACCTACATCAAGTGCATCCTTTGTTAGCACAGTAGTTGACTGCCGATCATCTATCTTGATCAACAGGTTTCTCTAGGTCAACTTTTCAACTGAATTGATACAAAGTTCTGTCAAAACTGCTAGCAGTTATTCTTATTTGCTCTATCTCAGATTTTCTTCTTTCTACAGATTTTCTTGTAAAGTTTAATGAATACTTTGATACCCCTGAAGCAACCAATAGCACTGAATACTGTAAATAGAAGCATGTATAACAGTGATGTTCTATTCTGAGATGTTCACAGTCTAATTGATGTGCTAGGTAGCTAAGTATAATACAACAGTATAGTTGCAACAATGGCATTGGACCAAAGTGATAATAATCTATCTAGTGATAAAATACTAAGTAAGTT